>DWQW01010732.1:0-11926 GCA_018249695.1 Heliconius erato demophoon
TCAACACGCAATGCCTCCAGAATTCGGCAGAAAGTGGGGAACGGAGTGTCTTAACACTAGGTTCCCTCTGCCTACCCTGCTGTGTGCGGGATATAGCGTGAAGCTAATTTAATTTAATTTAATTTATGTTAGGATAATAAAAAAGTAATAGCTTATGTTTTCATGTAAGTATTACATCAATATAAATTATTCATTTCATTAAATAGAACGAATTGTGGTTTTGTAACCTCAAAGTTATTTAGTGTACAATAGCAGGGACTGATAGGCTTAATCATAATAATTAACGTATAAAATATACATATCGTTTATATATTTATGGGGTTTAATGTAATCCCATCAAAACATAAATGTGAATTGAGAGCCAAGTTAAATGTTCAGTAATTCGTTTTTGTAGATTTCATTGACAAAAGAAACTAGATCCCCCTATATGGGTGCCGAGTTCTGTATTCACTTCGGATTAAATTCAATTTCTTAATTTCACTCAAAAATTTTTTACGTACAGGTTTTATTATATTAAGTTATTCGTTTAATACTTCGTTTGGTGCCGGCCGGGTTTTGTTATTTTTGGTTGGTTATTAAAACTATTGAAAATTATAACGATATTTTGACAAAACTTTTTGTTTATTTTAGTTATATTTTATTTCATTTGCAAATATACATAGCAGTGTGGAAGTGGGTTTTGGAACAAAAAATGATACAATAGTAGACTATCTGCATTTCACATACAACTGGTTAGTTAGAGATAACGTATTTTAAAATTTAGTTTGTGCGGTGTCGATAAAAATATTGTATTGTGGTCATGTATAGAAAATATGTGCTCTGTTTTTATTGAGACTCTCGTGGCGCGGTGGCTCAACGTGTGACTGTAGGCACGATGAGTGTGGGTTCAATTTAACACTCGGGGGAAATTAATTAATATTTATTTTCATTTTCTTGCTCTGGCAACTAGATAAAACGCGATCTTAAATTCTGCCACTCAACACGCTACTTCTCGAAAATTCCCCGGAAAGTGGGGCTCGGTGTATTCCAGAGTATCTTAACACACTGTTACTTTTGCCTATCTTGGTACATGGGGGATAACGTGAAACTAAATAATTAATAATAATTTTAATTTAAAAAATTGAGCATCTGCCAGTAGAAACGTCTTTGAGGAATGAAAAGAGTACAAGAGTTTTGTTCCTTGTACTAAGAAATATATGATTGGTGAATATTTAAATTAGAAAAGAAATATTTATAGAAATATATTTAAATTTAAAAAGAAATCAGCTGCACGCTGTATCCCGCACACAGTAGGGCAGGTAGAGTGAACCTAGTGTTAAGACACTCCATTCCCCACTTTCCGCCGAGTTCTGGAGGCATTGCGTGTTTAGTGGCGGAACTCAACGCCGCGCTTTAGCTCGACACCAGAGCGAAGAAATGTAATTAAATATATCATTTCCTCGAGTGGGAATCGAACCCACAACCAGTCGATTTTACAGTCACAATTTGTGCCCCAGCGCCACGACTGGCCTGTATTTAGAAATATAAAAATAATTTATAAGCTACGAGTGACTCCATCAGATACAACCTCATCAGATATAAACTGCGAGATAAAAGGTACTAAGTATAATGTAGTGCTATTTCCCTTGTGAGAACTATTAAGGTCGTCTTTTTTTTTTTTAACTGTGCGACCGTCTGTGAACAATGTTATTTGAATTTCATGAACTTGTCTTAAGCACCTCTGAGAACATTAATGTATCAAATTATAGGTATATGTATAAATATTTATGCTCTATCACTTAATATATTAACATTTAAGACCAGTCGTGGCGGATTGGTCGTGGCTTCGATTTCTAGTCGAGATGAAATATTTAATATTTTAATTTTTTCGCTTTAGTGTCGATGCAAAACACGGCGTTGAGTTCCGCCGTTCAATAGACAATGCTTGCAGAATGCGGCTAAAAATGGGATACGGGGTGTCTTACACTAGGTTCCCTCTGCCTATCCCGCTACATGCGGGATATAGAGTGAAGTAGAAAAAAAAATCAAGCGCAATAGGGTTGTAAACCAAGCGTAATAGGGTAAATGTGTAAATTTGAAAGTCACCGGATTTGAGAGCGGAACAAAGCAAAAATTTTCAAAGCAAATTCAGGTCGCCGCAGATTAAAGAGAAGTGCTCACTTCTGAAACCGAGTAATGTCATCACGTTATTGTGTTTCACTGTACACGACTACGCTAATAAAATATTTTTAAAAAATATTTATGATGGAAAAGTGAGTGGTAAGAGAGATCGGGCGAGACCTCGGTTGACCTTCGAAAACACAGTATGAAAGATACTGGAGGAAGGTCACGTAAAAAGCATCAGCAAGCAAGATCCCCCCGAAGGGCATGTATGAAGAGGTTGATGACAGAGGACGAGGCGAAAGAGGTATGTAGAGACCGTAGCGTTTGCCGCTCCGTTGTCTCTGACTACCCCGATAGGGATAAAGCGTGAAGCTAAGTTAAGTATATATTATATATATTATAGTAATATTTTCTTTTTGGACCAGTGATCAATATAATACAGACATTGATTTTTCTTCGTACATGCTTATTTTTTATTTTAACTATTAATTAAAATAGTAATTCTATACAGTGGTAAGTTCAACTTGTGTATACTGTATATTGCATTTCATATAATTAACTGAAAAATTTTTAAATTCGTACTTACCGAGAGCTATTGAAATAATTACTTACGCCTATCAGAACTTTTATAAAACCGTAAGCAGTAATTAGCATGTTAACTTTTATATGCCCTTTTACCTTAAGTTTGAAAACTTTACGTTCACTTTCTACATAATAGGTAAAAAAATCAAGCGTTTGCTTATTTTTATAATTTTCCAGCTTCACAATGTATTTTAAATGTAGCAGGGTAGGCTGAAGATACTTAAGTTTAAGACATTCTCCAATTTCTTCTGAATTTTCGATTGCGTGTTGAGTGGCGGAGCTCAACACCGCGCTTTGCTTTGCTACCAGAGCGAAGAAATAAAAATATTAATAAATAATAATTTATTCCCCCGAGTGGGGATTGAACTCAAGATACATATGTTATGTAAACAAAAACAACTTGTAAATTTATAAACTTCTTATATTTTGTGCTTTAAATATGTAACTTTTTGTTACAATGCACTTTTGTGAGTATTAAAAAAAAAATTAAGTCCAAATTTGGAAATACGCAAAAAATGCATGTAATTTTTAAAAGCACATCCCAATTACATTTTAAATGGACGATTCGACTGTTGTTGGTATTTTCGATGAGCGGGCACAAAATGCGGCTGTCATTATCAAATGCTTCGTTAGTTCGTAAAGTGGGTTCGGCTATTTGCGTGTGGTACAGCATTTGTCGCTTATGTAAATGGAATGCAATCAAAACCTGACATCGATTTGGAATCTGAAACGATACTGGAACTTCATCAGGTTTGAGAAGGTATCGATGCTCTTTTGCAATGCCAATCACGATAACTTCCATCCATTTTGTCAATGTTTTGATATACTACTTCAAATTTCCAGTGATTTATGAATTATTATTTATTAAATCAGCTTCACGCTGTATCCCACACACAGCAGGGTAGACAGAGGGAATATAGTGTTAAGACACTCCATTTCCACTTTCTGCCAAATTCAGGAGGCATTGCGTGTTGAGTGGCAGAACTCAACACCGCGCTTAACCTCGAAACCAGAGCGAAGAAATGGAAATATAAATTTAAGTAAATATTTCATCTCCTCGAGTGGGGATCGAACCCACAACCAGTCGGTTTTACAGTCACACCTCGTGCCGCTGCGCCACGACTGGCATCATTCATTATTTATCTATACTTATAATAAAATCGTTAGGGATTGGAATATGTACATTAAAAATAATAAGAAAATATATTATTAAGAAACAGAAAGCTAAAAAAAACATTGGTGACATTTAATAACGTAATAACAGCAAAACGTAGATTTTTAAAATGTTGTCTGTTTTGCCTGTGCTTTGGTACACGTAAATCTTAGAAAGGCTAAACCGATTTAGTTGCAGTTTTCACTATTGTATTTTGGCAAGCATTCCTTAGTATATAGTGTTTGTTTTATTTCAATCGATTTATAAAAAAAAATACTATTTGAAAGAATGTTGTTTGACAAAATTGCTATAAATAATTGGTGTAAATTAATAATTAAATAGTTAAAATATACGCATTTATATTAGACTAGAGTACTTTTCTTACATATATCTTGTATAAATATTAGTTACAAATCCTAGTATTGTAGAGTAGGTATCTATCTTTTTTTCCAATATTTCTTTTATAATTAATATTAGCCCGTATAGTCGAGTATAGCTTCATTAGATTAGCGCGGTGAAGCAAATTCAATTTAATATGTTATAATTATAATATTATTAATTTTTTTTAGTTTTCATTGACCTATATGTCGATATAAGTATAGCACTGGGAATTTATATCAAATAAAAATAATATAACTATAAAATCTTCACATCAATTATTGTTATTGATTAAAATTTCAGATTCTTGCGATTTTTATATATTTTAAAGGAAATTCTTTATTCGGAATTATCGTGTATATTTAATAGTGGTCCCTGCGTGGCTTTGCCCGCTTGTACTAAACAAATATAAATTTTCTCATCTCAATTGCTTTCGGGATCTAATAACATTATCATATCAAAGACTATATCCATATATTGATAGCTAAGGTTTCATCTAATTTAATAAAATACTTATTTTGCAGCAATATTGTCGCATGCAACTTTTTATATTACAGTACAGACGCCGATCCATTATGATTTTATTATCTGCATAAATTATTAATTTTTTGAAACCCGATGTTTCGAACACTTTGCAGTAGTGCGTAGTCACGGATAGACCGCCTCGAGTCTTCCTTCCAGGGTTTCTAAAATTGTATAATTCTAAATATACTCGATTAATTTGATTAAAGAGTTTCAATTATATTTTTATTGTTCTTTAAAATACTATTATATAAAATCTGATAAATAGTTGATTGGTGGTAAATAGATTATCATTATGTGATTTTTAGGTCTCCGTTGTTTCCCGGTGACAGCAGGGAAGCTTTTGTTAAAATAATTCGTCCTCCACTTTCCTTAAATTTTTTAAGATATTTCATCTTGAGTGGCGGAATTAAACACCGCCCTTGGCCTAATTGTCCTTGCACCAGAGCAAGGTGATGAACATAATTCATTATTCTGCTTTGTCTGACAACAAACTTGCGAGTATTACAAACAAACAAGAGGAAAAAGCACTTAGCACAACCATAATCTTAAATAACACTATAATCCTTCACAAATAGCAAATCGTAAATTGTAAGATTATCTAAGTTTCATAACCAAAGAATAATATTTAGCAATATCCTCACAAGATAGAACGGGGTAAATGCTTTCCTTAGCTTATAGCAACTTCGCTTAAACGTTTAGCTATCACGCTGGGGAACTTATGTATAATACTTGTAGTACTGCAAAAATAACGTGGTTAAGGAAGAATATAAGTATTACAGATAGCCGTGTAGTATCAGTATGTACCTTGGGTATGATGTAGTAAAATAAATAAAATAAAAATAAATCAGCTTCACGCTGTATCCCGCACAATGCAGGGTAGGCAGAGGGAACCTAGTGTGTTAAGACACTCCGTTTCCCACTTTCTGCCAAATTCTGGAGGCATTGCGTGTTAAGTGGCAGAACTCAACGCCGCGCTTGTCCTCGACACCAGAGCGAAGAAATGGATATATTCATTTTAAGTAAATATTTCATCTCCTCGGGTGGGGATTGAACCCACAATCAGTCGGTTATACAGTCACACCTTGTGTCCCTGCGCCACGACTGGTAAAATAAATAAATAATAATTATAATAATATGCATGGCAATACACATTTTGTATGGATGGCCCGAGTGTCGCAACCGGTGTTATATATATGGAAAGCGGGTAGCTGACGGTAGAACAGTAGGTCGAGTCTCTTAGTTACTACGGTACTAATAGATATGGTGCATTGAAAAACTCGTATCAAGTATTTAATAAAGATAATATAATAATTCGAAGCCGTATAATGGCATTGAATTTCTTATAAAGCCAAAATATCTGTAGGAGCACATATTGTGGATCAAAGTGTGCTTTGAAAAAAAAACACAATATTAAATCTTGCTTTACGTCGCGGAATCTAGCGTGATTGGCGTGATGATCTCAAAAATTAATAAAAAAGTGAAAAATAAATTTACTTAACATAAAGTAAAACGTACTTTAATTTTGTTTAACAAAAATAATTAAAGAGAGATTTTATAATTTTAAAGTCGGTGTCAAGCTAATTCTTATGTAGTGTTAAATATGCGTCATATCAAATTACTAAGCCTGTTTTTTATTTTACTTGGCACCGACTTCATTTTAATTTTAAGTGATGTAGATCTTAAAAGGACGCTTCTCAAACGAGTAGGTGGATGTTCTACGTAAAACTTCAATCTTAATTAGGTATTATTTTTGTACAAACTAACATTTTGGCATATTGACAAGAACATACATAAAATCTCCCGTTTTAAATGTCGGTAAAAAATGAGAACATGCTTTTTTTAAATTGGATAAAAAGAAATACAACGATAAGGAGAAGTGAGATTTTACTTCTGACGAAAAGTAAACCACGGTTCGCCAATTATAACAATGTTTCTTTGTAACTACATAGTATAATTATAGTTTTTACTAAAAAAAACAACTTGTTCAATTTTTACCGGATCTCATAACCAGAACCTAACCAAACTTTCACCAAATCCCTGAAGTGTATTTTTTCCAATAAAAAAAAATCATCGATATCGGTTGGCAAATTTAAGATTCATGTGATTTTGTCAAAGATACCATTATGGACCAAATTTAAATGGGACCACACGGGAAGCACTAATTTTTAAATAAAAAAAAATCATCAAAATTGGTTCACCCAGTCAAAAGTTAAAGGTAACAAACATAAAAAAAATCCTCCTTTTGTTACAAAAGTCGGTAAAAAATTACGAGTCATCAATCTAATACAATTTCAATACAAACAAGTGTGACAAGTACTTTCAGAAAGATCACACACAAACGTCTCGGAGGGTTCAACAAAGACTGTTCCAGCCACAGTCTGGTAGGAATTCACGACCTAAGGACGGGGCGGTGCCCTTGCGCTTTCTTCCTTTTATTATAACTAACGGTAATGCAGAATTATTTTGAAGATGAATATACGACGCGCTCTTGGCTTTTCTTTGAAAGAGTTCCAAGCTATATATAACAAAATAACTACTTTAGTAAGGTTCTGATGCAAATATCTTATTAGAACCGATACCTTCTGATGGTATAATATAAATTTATTAATCCTGTTTCCTCTGAATCTCTAAAAGAAGTTGGGTCCCTGACGATCACAACGATAAAAAGTTCTAACCACTAGACACATTACGAGCCAAAGCATTATTCAATAAAAAATATATACCTAAATAAAAACTTTTCGGGGTTGGTTACAATATCCATAAGCCTTTTCTTATAATAATAAAAAGTATAAAAATCAAAAACGATTCGAGAAAACGAAAAATCTAAAGTATAAATACGATTGCTTTGTGCCACTTATACACTCACGTCAATATATTTTTTTTCAGCAGGAACCTAGCGTTAAGTTAGCTAGTGGAGAGTCCATTCGTCGCTCAAGGCTTTGCGTGTGGAGTGGCGAATCTCAACGCCACCTCGTTACAAGAACAAAGAAATTATAAATATTTCATTCCTCAAAATAGAAGTCACAACTGTCACGTCTACAGTCATATGCCACTTGTGCCACTGCGCCACTACCACCAGCCTCAATATATTAAAATTGACTACGTACAGGTAATAATTACGCTTGTCCAATATAGATTAATAACGTATGATTTAATTAATTGCGTTGATCGTTTTAATGTTTCAATGAGAATCCATATAAGATTTTATAGGACTTTTTTCGTTATAATTTTACTATAAATATAAATGTTTAGTAGGCCAGTCGTGGCGCGGCGACACGAAGTGTGACTGTAAAATCGACTGGTTGTGAGTTCGATCCCCACTCGAGGAGATGGAATATTTACTTAAATTTATATTTCCATTTCTTCGCTCTGGTGTCGAGGCAAAGCGCGGCGTTAAGCTCTGCCACTCAACACGCAATGCATACAGAATTCGGCAGAAAATGGGGAACGGAGTGTCTTAACACTAGGTTCCCTCTGCCTACCCTGCTGTGTGCGGGATACAGCGTGAAGCTAAAAAAAAATGTTTAGAGTTGGAAACGATCGTTATTTCTTCGTGTAGTATTAAAATACAATACGAAATAGCATTTGGAGTCGTTATTAATATAATGACTGGTTCTTGCAACAGTCTGGTATAGGAGAGCGAAGCTATATTGAAGTCTTGCTACAGACAAGCTAACAACAAAAGTTTTAACAACCTATAGAAATTTTGACATCACAAGATTTGAACTTTCAGCTACAGTACTTAAATGTTTTGTAACGAAAATGTGCAAGTAAAAATTTTGTCGAGAGTAAATTTCAAATATGTAATTATTTATAATTAAAAAAACTGGACAAGCGCGAGTCGGGCTCGCCCACCGAGGGTTCTGTACAAAAATTGGGGCTCTCGAGCTTTTTCTGAAATTCAAACTTAATTTAGACAGAGCCCTTTCATTTGACACCTCGCTTGAACTAGCGGTTCGATATAAATGGTCTTTACAGACGTACACACCGACAACAAAGTGTCCCTATTAGGTTTCCAATTTTACCATTTTAGACACGGAACCCTAAATATTATTATTTTCGTCAAAAATTTGGTTTCGGTTGAGTCCTACTTAATTTTAGGTATTATTATAGTAATATGGTATTACCGGCGAGTGCTGTGAGAGCTGCCAGCGTAAGGAGGGCGGAGCGGCTGCGTGCCATGTCAGCAGGGCATGCCGCGCGCTGCACGCCGCGTCATCGCCGCCACATGTCGCGCACCCTGTCTTCACACCTGACGACTTCCTACCGAAACCTAGAACAAAGGGAAATATTGTATATTATTTGTGCTATTGTAACAAAGAATAAAAATAAATCAGCTTTACGCACACAGCAGGGTAGGCAGAGGGAACCTAGTGTTAAGACACTCCGTTCCCCACTTTCTCCCGAATTCTGGAGGCATTGCGTGTTGAGTGGCAGAACTCAACGCCGAGCTTTGCCTTGACACCAGAGCGAAGAAATGGAAATATAAATTTAAGTAAATATTTCATATCCTCGAATAGGGATCGAACCCACAACCAGTCGATTTTACAGTCACACTTTGTGTCTCTGCGCCACGACTGGCCTCGTAACAAAGAACCATTTATTAAATATCTATATTTAACCATTTATTATGACTCGTAAAACGTGGCGTTAAGTTCCGCCACTCAACACGCAATGCCTTCAGAATTCGGCGAAAGTGGAGAACGACGAGGTTAAGACACTTCTTAAAGGCAACGGAATGTTTTAACACTAGGTTCCCAGGTTGCCTCTGTCCAACCTACATAAGCACACAAAAATATTTTATGCCACAACGCATTATAAATCTTTAATAATCCTAACCTCACTCTTATACATACATACTTAATCTATACATTAATAACTAAGTCATAAACTTTGTACCCTTTTATAGGAAAGTTACATAGGAGTATTAAAATTTACAAAGAATTATGAAATTTCCAAAGTTACTTTATACAGAGAAGGAATGCAGAAATGTGTTGTATTGAAAATAATATAATAAGAATATTAATTAATAATAGAATTATTTATATTTCCATTTCTTCGCTCTGGTGTCGAAGCTAAGCGCGGCGTTGAGTTCTGCCAACACGCAACACCTCCAGAATTCGGCAGAAAGTGGGGAACGGAGTGTCTTAACACTAGGTTCTCTCTGCCTATCCTGCTGTGTGCGGGATACAGCGTGAAACTGATTTATTTATTTTATAAAACCATATTGATAAAATAAGTTAAACCACAACCCACGTCATTTATTTTGACGTTCGATAATCATATAAACTGCGCTTCAGTAGATATGTGAGTGACACGTTTTAATTTTAACTTGTTAGCACATTTGCACAACCTGGTTTTCTGTGATATCCATAAATAAACCAACGTGTGTCTGTAACGCGACGGTTGTGTGTACGATTCCTATTCGGGGAATTTTTTTTTTCCTGATATTTTTAAAGTGCTATTCTACATTTCAGAACGAAAAATACTTATTTGGAAAACGTATGAATATTTTAACTGGCTACGTTTAATTTTTAAACGTTTTTTTAAATAGGAAAGATTGATTTTTATTTTCATTTCTTCTTTACTCTGGTTTCGAATTTTCGAATCATTACCGTTCAACCTCGAAAACTCGGCGGAAAGTAGGAAACGGAAAACTAGGTTCCCTCTGCCTACCCTGCTATAAGCAGGAAACATCGTAAAGCTGACAAAAATCCTTTTTGACTTACATTCATTACTAGTATAGATCGGTAATTTAATTACGTTCAGTCAACGTTTTTGGCTTATGGTATAACCAGCGGCTAACTTGAACATTAAGAATATTTATTAATTATATTTATGATTTTTTTTTCAGTTTTCAAGAGGACTAGTAAAATAATATAAGCTTAAATAATAAAAATAACCCAGAAAAGGATAATAAGTAGATATAAGCACGGAAAATAAAATCCTTAATATTAGAAAAAATACCTGAGTAATTAAAATGAACAAAAAAAATAAGTAAAAGTAAGTAACTAAAGGAAATTCTTAACATTAAAAGTAACATTATAGTTTATAATATTGAATATTATTTTGAAATCAGAGATAAATATTTCAATTTTTTTATGTATATTTTTTAGCATCACGCTCACAAAGCAGAATAGGCTGAATTCTGGAGGCATTGCGTGTTGATTAACGGAATTCAACGCCGCGCTCTGCCTCTACTCCAGAGCGCATAAAATGAAAATATTAAATTTCCTCCCGCAACCTGTTGTGTTTACAGTCATACGTTGAAGAAATGAAAATATTATCAAGTGGGGATTGAACCCACAACCAGTCCTGTTTACAGTCACGCCCATGAGCCGCTGCGCTACGGCTGGCCTCAAGTCTGGCCTGGTTTAGTTATTAATGCATCAGTTTTGATATAAATTATAGACATATAACATAAGATGCGATGCGATAAGAGGAGCATAATATGTTTTTTGCAATCAGAGGGTCTGTGATATATCAAACGCTTCTGTTTTCGTTTATGGACAAGTCACGAACCAAGTCTGACAAGATCAGATCGATTTTTTTGTTGACCGCTGCGCCACGAGGCCAGTCGTGGCGCAGCGGCACAAAGTGTGACTGTAAAACCGACTGGTTGTGGGTTCGATCCCCACTCGACGATGAAATATTTACTTAAATTTATATTTCCATTTTTTCGCTTTCGAGGCAAAGCGCGGCGTTGAGTTCTGCCACTCAATACGCAATGCCTACAGAATTAAGCAGAAAGTGGTGAAACGGAGTGTCTTTACACTAGGTTCCCTCTGCCTACCCTGCTGTGTGCGAGATAAGCTGATTTTGGATAACATTGAGATTTAAATCACAAAGCCTATGATAACACTTTGAAATTATTAAATGAAAGTTTCCAAGTTTCAATAATAACAAATTTGATTATAGTAACTAAACTTCTCAAAAGTTATATAATAATAATAATTAAATCAATTCAATTATAAAAGGTATGATGTTATTTTAAAAATAATTAAATTAAATCGAGGCCGGTCGTGGCGCAGCGGCACGAGGTGTGACTGCAAAACCGGCTGGTTGTGGGTTCGAATCCCACTCGAGGAGATGAAATATTTACTTAAATTTATATTTCCATTTCTTCGCTCTGGTGTCGAGGTTAAGCGCGGCGTTGAGTTCTGCCACTCAACACGCAATGCCTCC
>DWQW01010733.1:0-11925 GCA_018249695.1 Heliconius erato demophoon
GGTCTGTGAAAACTGCATTTCCCAGGGTTAAAAAAAAAAAAAAAAAAAAAAAAAAAAAAGGTTTTTTTTGGTAAGAGTAATAACACGTCCATTTGAGGTCCGATTGGGGTCGATTTAGACTCAATCAGAATGGAATCAGAATATATGGTTAAGGCCTTATTGGCCTCATATTTCAGTGGCTTGATAGGTGTGTTAGATGTGTTGTAACTTGGCCAGTCACCAAGCACATGATACGATGTCTGGTTTTTGGTCTAATTACTTATGTGGTTGTTTTATCTACATTACTGAGATCGTTTTAAACCTCAAAACTCACAGATTGTGGTGGCGAATTTCAACTTAAAGCCGCACTTATTGTATTAAAAAATAAGCTGATTATGGTATGTGAATGGAATACATATCTTTAAATATCTATATTATGTCTAACCCTTTCAAAAATGCGTGGATATTCGTATAACAAAAACAACTCAACCGATTTTAATAAAACTAAGACTGTTCTCTTAATGTGATTAAAATAAATTGAAATCAGAAAATTTTTGAAAACTCACACACACATACGTTCACTTTAGTTTATGTACTACACAAACACATACGTGTGCACGCATACATAAATGTTGAACTAACATAAAATATTTTTTTTTCATTTTTATAGTATCAAAATGCGGTATGATCATTTATACTTAATACATACCAAAGTATTTATAATACTTTTAATAAAAAAGTACGTTGGGCGGTTGGTTTTTTATTTTTTTAGCTTCACATTGTATTGACCCGCTCTGTTATATATATGGCGGCGTTAAGTTCCGACAAACTCAACTTCTTTCCCATTTTTTACTTTCTGAAGTTCCTATACGCCACCTACCTCGAATTGGGCTTACCAATATTATTTTTAAGCAAATATTTTATAATCTGTTGTGACGATGTAAAGTGCGGCGTTGTGTTTCGCCACTCAACACGCAATGCCTCTAAAATTCGGCGGAAAGTGGACAACGGAAGTGTCTTACTAGTGACGGAGTATCTCAACACTAGGGTCCCAGGTTCCCTCTGCCTACCCTACTACGATATATACAGTGTAAAGCTTAAAAAAAGAATAAACATAATCAATACGCCTCACATATAGTGGTCCTTTATGGACCGAAGAAATTATATGCGAGAACGAGAAACCTACTTTCTTATGTTAATTATTTGTATTTTTTAAAAAAAATGGTGACCTAGTTTTGCTTTATATTAATAGTAGTACCACTATTTAATAATAGTCAGTTAATTTTGGACAGAAAAAAATTATGAGGTAAGGTACTTTGGTTTATTTTAATAGGGAAAAATGTGTGGTCATCGTTGGATTGTAGGACAACGTTCGATTCTCATTCGAGTCAATAATTTATTTTTTATTTAGTGAGTACGAGTGTGGCTTTGGTTTAAGTATCTTATGTTAAACCCCAGCAACACATTTAATGTATAATATATAAAAATATAGTGAATTAAAAAAGGACAATATCATAAACACTATATTAGCATTAAAAAGTAAAATCTGATATTGTTAAACTATTGGCGCACAAATGATGGTAAATGGAAGTTATATAACAAGAAAATAGTCTCCGCTGAAATTATAATATAATATATTTCTTTTTCTTCAGCTTCACGCTGTATCCCGCAAACAGCAGGGTAGGCAGAGGGAACCTAGTGTTAAGACACTCCGTTTCACACTTTCCGCCGAGTTCTGGAAGCATTGCGTGTGGAGTGGCGGAACTCAACGCCGCACTTTGCCTCGACATTAGAGGGAAGAAATGAAAATATAAATTTAAAATATAAAGTAAATATTTCATTTCTTCGAATGGGGATTGAACCCACAACAGTCACACATTGTGCCCCTACGCCACGACAAACATTTTAACAGTTTGTAGATATATAATAATTTCATTATTTTCTTATTTTTTTACTTTTTAGAGCGTGTTTTGGTAATCAAGTTTTGGTTTTTTTTACTTTTTTTTCTCAATAAACTAAAAATATCACAGACTACTTTTCATTTTGAAAATTGTAGCGTCAGTCCCTTTGCGGGAAAAAGAGGGAAGCTGCTATTAATGGTAATAAACGAATAGATTCAAATGATGGCAATATTATTTAAGATAGAATTCTATGCCGCATGCATATGCATTCTGCAGCTTAAAGCTCACTGAAGTAAGCGGAATGAAGTAACTAAGTAGACTTAGTTGAGGCTATCCTGGCGCAGCAGTACAGGGTCCGCCTCTTAACGCGCTGTGTTGTATGTTCGAGTCCCACTTGGGGGAATGAATAATCGTCAATTCTTCGCTGTGGTAACAAACGGTGGTTGATTACGCCATCCTATATGCAATGTCTCGAAAAACGTACTTAAAGCGAGAAGAATACTTTGTGGTAGATATCTGTAGAGACGTATTTAGACATTCAAAATAATAAGAAACCGGCAAAACTAGACATAATTTGGAGCGTAGCACACATTTTTTATGAATGATCCACCACAGTCTAACATAACTTTCGAAAAAAGGAGTAAAACTGCCTGCGACCAGTTAAAGAGACCTGCTATACCGTTACAAATAGTTATAATTGCCTCACTTTCCTACTTTGATAGAGATCTCTTAATAATTGTCGATAGATAATTCGTAGAAACTGTTTAGATTAAATATGTATATTAAAACAAAGGTATAAGGTTCATATTTAAGTGTTTGTTTCAAGTGAAATAGAAATAGTTTTTTTTCATACTAAGTTATATCGTGATCCATCTAATGCATTCCACTTTACGGTTTACGGTCAAGCGCATGGGAGTGTTGCCAGAGCTTATAATTACCCTTTAAATGAGTAAATTAAGTACTTTATTTAAAAAAATGTGAATATATTTTTATTTATTTTTTTTATTTATATTGCATATTGTTTGCTTGTTACTGATGCCAAATTAAAAAATCAATTCTATGAAATAACTATAGAATATTTTTCCTTTTTTCTTTAAATCTAACGTCTGCTGTCAAATGTAAATAACATTATTTATTATTTTATTTATTTATTTAATAATTTATCAAACCAGCGTGATCTCCGCAAATTATAATAAATATATAAAAAAGGAATCACTAGACAAAGATATTAAATCATATAAGAAAATCTATTTACAATCATATTTATAAACGTATGCAATACACTAAAACAATAAAATATAATTACAGTAAATAAAATAAATCAATAAAAATACCTCCACTCAAGTACTTATAATAGAAAAAACAGCTACGGCAACACTAACATACA
This sequence comes from Heliconius erato demophoon, assembly GCA_018249695.1. Lineage (NCBI taxonomy): Eukaryota > Metazoa > Arthropoda > Insecta > Lepidoptera > Nymphalidae > Heliconius > Heliconius erato. The sequence goes on from DWQW01010733.1 coordinate 3,268, forward strand.
TCCCAAACATTCGTCAACGGCATGGCCTTGGCGATGCACGTATAGTTCGAAAAAAAAACAAACTGTCAAATGGCGTTATTTTCCCGCGTTTTCAGGCGCGCGTCGCCCTTTTTCCAAAAACGTTTCGATTCAACAGCGACTTTGACTAAAGATGAAATTTTATTGTTATTGAGACCGCCGCTATCACATTGGAGTAATATTATACAAGAAGCGGAGAAAGTTGTCGGATATCCGACGTCTTTCATGAACCTAAGATGCCTTTTGAGTGATGAATTCGCTAATTTAGCAATGTATTTAAGGAAAGTGGTAAGTTTTTAAATTAATTTCTACATACTAATTTTCTAATTTTGTTTGCGTGGACTTTAAGAAAATTAATTATTTCGAGATATCCTTTTCTATTGCTCCCCTACACTCCCTAACCTATCTAGATGACAAATTTCAACTTTCTATATCCAATAGTTTCTTTCACTTAGTAACGAAAGTGTTACAATACTTATTTTATTCATTCATAGTTATATATTTTGTGGAGAACGTACTGTTTAATTTTTTCCTGTCAGTATTTTAAATATATTATAAATATTGTTTTATTAATATCTCCGCCTCAATGTAGTATTTTATGTGATATACATATAATTAAACATATAAACAAACAAGTAATACACAACACTGTTTGTGATCTTCATTTAGTTTACTAGGACACCTTCACGCTTCGCCCGCTGTCTTGTTGCCAGAGCGATGATATGATATATTTTTCTCAGCACAGTGTCTGATTGTGAACGCGTCAATTGAATCCGCGTTAATATAAATCCTATTCGGAGTAAAAGATAAAAAGTAGCGTTGAGTTCCGCCACTCAATACGTACGTACGTAAAGTCACGAGAATTCGGTGGAAATTGGGGAACGGAGTGACTTTTTGCCATCAATTTCTCATGATATGTAGAGTTTTAACTATGTACCTTCTGACTGCCAAGCTGTATATGGGATATAGGATAAAGCATTCTGATAAATTAAATTCAGAATTGAGTTCCGTCACTCAATATAAATTAAAATGGCGAAAATTAAACATTATATTATATTGATAATAAAATCTTTGATATTCGCTATTTTAACACGTTTTAAACAAAACTTTTGAACCGAATTAATCACGTATATATTAGTATAACACATTTTTAGACACCCGATTAAAAAGATTCATCTAATAATCAGCTTCACCCTGTATCCCGCTCACAGCAGGGTAGGCAGAGGGAACCTAGTGTTAACTGAAAACGAGGAACGGGGGTTCCTCATTTTACGCCGCAATTCTGGAGGCATTGCGTGTTAGTTTCATTTTAAATATAATCTAGTTCGGACGAAAAGCGCTTAAAAGAGATGTCTAAACTTCGGGTTCTTTGCATATCGTGTTATTTATATCAATCTAAATTAAATTCGAATACTTACGTGCAACAGTTTTTACGTAACTGTGCAGCATATTTGAAAATCTAAAATATCAAAACAAAGTTACATACTTTAAATAGTAATTAATGTTAAGTTATTTTGTTTCATAATATTTATTTCAAAATGTACCGCCGTTCTCTTTTCTTTCATATATTAAAAGTTATATTATATGAAAATTCTGTATACAAAAATTGACTCCATCATAGCATAGTTGCGTAGTGTTAGAAAATCCGAAGGTCATGGATAAAGTTGAGAGCTAGGATATTTGAAACAAGATTAGAATAAAAAACAAAACGTAAATAATATAAAAAATAGAACTGTAATATGTAAAAATATATACGTGACTTAAAACACATGAAAATATATGTAAATATATCATAAATATATTTTAATATGAACTAATAATATATAATTAATCATTGTAAAATATCTGTTTACCGTAAACCTATTTATGATTAAGTAGAAACTATGTCAATAACAGTTTAGCTTCTATGAACGAGTAGTTCTTATACTATAGTCGTGTTGCTTGTCTGTGCATAATTTGGGATTGAAATTTATAATATATATAATAGATCTAGTGACAAATCACTTCGTTTAATATTTTTGTTTGATCTTGCTACTATCGCTTAGCAGGCAGATAAAATATAGTGTCAAGACACTCTTCACTCTCCACACTCTCTTCAATCTCCGCTTTTCATCTTAATTCAGGATAGTACGTTTTGATTAGTTGTGTCTCATTTGTCTTATGAAAATGAAAATTTAATATAGATATTTAAACTCTCGAGTGGGAGAATCTCGAATAGCGTCCCTCGGAAAGGGGGTAATCGAACCTCACAGCCATTGCTTTTACATTAAGTCACTGTCCAACCGCGCTATATGGTTTCTCATAATTTTGGATGTAACAATTAGAAATATCTTTTAATCTAATTCTGAACACGATATAATAAAAATATGCTTTGATAAAAAAATAAAAATAATTATATAACCCTGCTTTGTGCAGAATACAGCGTGAATCAAAAAATATAAATAAAATTGAAAGTTTCCTTATTTCTTTTTATATTATAACTTAACTTTACTATAATAAAATAGAAAATACTTAAAATAACACTTAAAATGTACGTTTAATGTTTACGTTATTATACATTTTTATGTTTAAATTGACTATAATCAAATAACACTCGTAAAATGAAAAGTAAAATAAAATTACTATGAAAACGTGAAAATTATTATGAAACTGAAAATAAAATTTTACTACTATTAAAAGTATATAGCAGCAAATTTTATGTTCACTAAATAAATATATTCATCTTTCAATATTTACAATGATTAAATATTTAAAAAAAAATCTCTATTCCAGGTTGGCAGTAACAATCTTGTGATGCAAACTGCAAAAAATGTGCTGTACGGTGACTCCAAAAATCTACAACCATGGGGGCTGGTAATATTACTTTTAGCAAAATCTGTCAAAGAAAATGGATCCAAAGTGCCTCAGAAACAAAGAAAATTAGCTGAACTAACAGAAATGCTGAGAACTGGTCATCTAATTCATAGAGGAATAGTCAACGTGCCATTCGTGAAACGTTCAAAAGCCACGGAATCAGTAATTTTTGGTAACAAAATTGCTATATTACTTGGTGATTACCTTTTAGTTTCAGCAAACTCTATGTTGGCCGATTTGAAGGTACCCGATGTTCTTTACACAATGTCATCAGCTACCAAAGATTTATCGGAGAGTGAATTTTTTGGGGATCGTGATGAACAAAATATGCCTTTGCCCGGAAAACCCAATTTTATGAAAGACGATTTGGATATAACTTTTGATACATCTGCCATAGAACAGGATGTTGTTTTGGGTAAACCTAAAAATGAATGGACGGCTAGGACAGTGTTCAATGGCGTCAGTTTATTAGGAAAAGGATGTCAAAGTGCTATGTTATTAGATGGGCAAGGTCGAGAAGTCCAAAGCAACGCTTACCACTTCGGCTGTCACGTAGGCCTGTCATGGCAAGCTGATGCGGAAATCAAAAAAATCACAGAAAAAGATCATTTCTGTCTGACAAGTGCTCCCGTATTATTTGCTCTCGAAGACAACCCCGATCTTTACAAATTCATAGATAGAGCTAAAACTGATGTCAAAGATATTGACTATGAAGATTTGAAATTTAATATTCTTAAAACAGATGCCATTGAAAAAACTAAAGTACTAAGAGATGAACACGCTAAAAAGGCAATGATGTATGTAGATAGCATTGGAAAGAACGAATCTGTTGATATGATTAAGAAGTTAATAAATACATTTTAATATATTTTCTTTAATATTTTTATACTTAGAAGATTTTTACACGGAGATCCTTGTATTTTTATGGGATTAAAATTATATATTTCAAAGGAGACACTGCAGTATGAAATAGTTCCATTAAAACTTACTAATGCTTTTATTTAATTTCTATTGAGGCTATATATGCAAATTTTACGAGCAGTAGCTAGTCATATTGTGACAGATAAAATTAAAAAACTGCAATTTTAATACCAATATTAACATCAGTTATGAAAAAGTTGAAATATTGCAAAAGAGAAAGAATATAAAATAACCATAAAAGTGGTTGCATAAGAAACTTAAAGTGGAGAAAGAAGTATCTTGGCACTGTGTGTGTGTGTTCTTTACCTACAATATTGAAAAAGGTAACAGATAGACCCTATCACTGTAAAAGTCAGTAGATCCACCAGCGTTAACCTCAAGATCGAAAAAAATGGGAATATATAGGTAAAATGGTAATTTCGTATAAAATATAAAATAAAAATATTTTATTTTTTATTTTTATAATAATTAATAGCAATAAATAGTACTTAAGAAATATTCATAAATTTTACATTGTTTTGAAGACAAATTAATATAAACTGCGAAGGGCATATTTTATATTACTTTTGTTTATTTCAAACTAAAATAAAATTATTCAAAAAATTTTTCATCTCCTAGAGTCTTAGTCGCTTTTTATTTAAAATTTTAGTAAAAGAAAATAATGTATTTAATATTAACATAAAATCATGATGGCTACTCGTCAGTCTTAACATATTATACTTTATTTATTAAATTATAATAATAAAATAAATAATCATTTAATTTAATGTTTTATTTACTTCTTAACTTATAGAAAGCCTTTTTAATTCGATCTTTTGAATAAAATCTATGGTACTTCTAATAAAATATTACAATTTTTAGTTACTTCTGATAACAATATTTAGGATTAAAATTATTAACAATATAAAATTATTAACAATTCAAAATATTTTAGTTAGACTCAATCAATATTTCTATTAAATGGAAGGGCTTGAATGTAGAATATATTATCAATATTGTTACATGTTAACGAAGATGTCTGTCGTCACAATATAGCCAATAAAAGTTTGTTTTTTTTTATCTTATATTCTGTATAGCAGGCAGAGCAGAAACCTCTGTGATCAGTTACTTTACTTTCCATTTCACCCCCTGAAAACACTGGTTTATTTTCTCATTTTGGTGACATTTGAAAATTATTAATAAGTATATTAAAAAAAAAACGTTTTCGTTTATCATATAGATTAATATTAGCTCCTTACATATGAAATTCGCGTTTGGTATGGGAGGAACAAAAAGTCGAATATTTTTTAATATAATATATTTATGTAATCAAAGTGACAAAATGGTTCATCCATTGTTATCTATGCACTTATGCCATCTCATAGTTAGTCGGTAGATCAGTGATACCTTTACTAAAAGAAAAACCATTCGGCCGGGAATCAATAGAAGCTTTGAAGACGATTGGACTGCCCTATCAAAGTTTTTCCCTTGCAAGAAGTTATCCAAATTTAGAAAAAAATGGTAACTTGTTAGAGTAAGTACGGTGGGTACCTTAGACATTCCAATTGAAGTTCTTATTTAGTAACCATCTGTCGTGTAGAGTGTGGTCTAGCGTTGTCGAAGGAGCAGAGTTATTGACCAGCTTCGGTTGTTTAGCAGCTAGCTTTTCCATGCTTCTGCATCTGCTTTAATCGCATTGCCATATTTGAGAAAACTATAATGAACGACACCGGTACTAGCCCACCAAACTTACAAGTAAATTTGGCTGGCTGGCAGGATTTGGCTGGCTTGCCAGGGTCTAGCTATTGGAATGGTCGCTTCCGATTATCGCAGAGAATCCACTTTTCATCATAGGTAATGATTCGATTCAAAAATCCTTCATTGTTGTTCCGGTTAAGTAATGTAACGCGGCAGTCGACGCGCGTTTGCCCGTTTGCTTCACTCAATTCGTGAGATACCCACCTTTCAAGCTTTTTGCTTTTTCCAAAATTGCTTGAAATGACCAACGATTATGTTAGAATTTATATGTATATTTTTTTTAATTATATTATACACCAATGCGACGCGTATCAATAGGTAAAAAAATGGATTTTTCACCTTATCTGTTTAAAAATACATTCATACCAAAATAAATATGAAAATAACACATCATAACATAATATTTTAAATATATAATTAACAATATTAAAAGTCAAATGCCACGATGAGTAGTTCGTGTGTAAAGTAAAAACACGAGGACAATAACGTGCTTTAGAAACATGTGATAAATAATAATATAATATGAAACTTCCCATATATCTAGATAGGACTTAGTGTTGAAATACTTAGTTCTAAAAAAGACGTTGAACAAAGGAGTATGTGAAAATGAATATAATTTCAATGTAATTGTCATTCAGCTTAAGTTTAAGATTTAATCAAAATTAATGAGATGAAATATTTACTTAAATTTATATTTCCATTTCTTCGCTCTGGCGTCGAGGCAAAAGGGCGGCGTTGAGTTCTGCCACTCAACACGCAATGCCTTCAGAATTCGGCAGAAAGTGGGGAACGGAGTGTCTTAACACTAGGTTCCCTCTGACTACCCTGCGGTGTGCGGGATACGTCGTGAAACTGTCAATCAAATCATTATATTACACCACAGTATAAATTTACAACAAAATACTACAAATTTCGGCCTAAAATTTAAAAAATGTTTACGGACGTTCGCTACGGTCACGAAATATAGATTGTCATCAAGATTATTATCTTTATATCTATTATGTATGATTAATAAAATATTAATATCATATTCATTTTTAATATATGTTTTGTTTTTTTTTGTGTCGAGGTTCTGATTTAAGTGTTAATTAAAATATCTTTTGTCTGAGGTCTCTATCTATGAGGAAGATTTAACTGTTATTGAAATTGTAAAATACTAAATAAGTCTATTTTTTTTTATTTTCTATATTTTACACTCTCTATCCCGCATAATATCATTGAAGTAGAGAAAACGTATGTCAAAACACTTCGTGCAATGCCTATAAATATTTTGGTAAAAGAATTTTAAAGGTAAGATATTTGATTTTTACTACTTTATTGCTATTATTTATCATCAGGCATAATATAAAAATTGTAATTACAAAACGATGAAAATTAAAGATATTTTCAATTCAGTTTATTTAGATGGAATGGAGTTTGCATTCTTCCACCAATCAAAATTAACTAAAAGAATAGAATAAATGACAAACATATATGGTGGAATAAATAAGCTAATTTGAAATGAAAATTAAATTAATGATTAAATTTATAGAAAAATGTCATCACCATGTTTAAAAAATATTTTAAAATAAATGCACGTCTAGTCTATCAGCTATGAATAATTTATACACTGATTATATGTATATAAATAATAAATGTGTGTTATAGTTCGAAAATCGAGGCTTATTTTTTATACAAAAACAGTAGCTAAATATTTCAAACAAAATTATAATTTTTTTTCAGCTTCACGCTGTAACCCGCATGTAGCAGAGTAGGCAGAGGAGCGTATTATTAAAACACTCCATTCTCCATTTTCCGCCAAATTCTGAATGTATTACGTGTTGAGTGGCAAAACTCAACGCCTTCTTTACGTTTGCTTCGACATCAAAGCGAAAAAATGAAAATATTTAATATTTAATTTCCTCGAGAGGGAATCGTACTAACTGGCTGTTAATACAATTCCCTCTGTAAATGTACAGTAACACGCTTGTGCCTCTACGTCACGACTGGCCAGCCGTATATTGAATAAAATTGTAATTATCTAATGAAAATATTTATCAATAAAAAAAAAGCTTTTTGGTATTGACGTCCCCTACCTCCCCTTAGTGATTATAATTGTACAGTTTATTTTTTTATAGTTTTACGCCTTTTCTCATACAATAGAGTACTCAGCGAGAAATCGCCCAAGTTCGAGACATTGTGTGTTGTGCGGTGGAACTCAACATCGCCTGCATGTAGCCAAAGTGGGGAAATCATCGCATTTACGGTTTCACTGCACCACGATAATCTTAACATATTTTTTTCTTTTTTTTTCATCTTCACGCTGTATCCCGCACACTGCAGGGTAGACAAAGGGAACCTAGTGTTAAGACACTCCGTTCCCCACTTTCTCCCGTACTCTGGAGGCATTGCGTGTTGAGTGGCAGACGCCGCGCTTAATCTCGACACCAGAGCGAAGAAATGGAAATATAAATTTAAGTAAATATTTCATCCCTTTGAATGGGGATCGAACCCACAATCAGTCGGTTTTACAGTCACATTTCGTGCCGCTGCGCCACGACTGGCCTCACCTTAACATATGACAACATATAATATAAAAATCTCTATATTATACTTAATAAAATAATAGAAGATATATAAACAAATATTAATTAGGTCGATTTGATTGTCAGTTAGTTTGCAAGTCACGCAAAAACTATTTAACAGAAATGAATGAATTTTTATATTCTTATTCTGGTCTGAATTATGAAAACAAGTTGTTCATGATTGGATGTACAAATTATATAATAAAAGTGTTATACGTGATAAGCGGGCGAAGCCGCGAGTGGGCCGCTAGTAATAAGTAAAGAATCTCAAAAATCATTCAACTTTTTCACTGATATGATAAAATAGAAGTTTAAGAATTAAGTAACTGCATTAAACTGTACTTTATTTCCGTGTACGGCAATAACTGTCTATTGCTATTAAAAAAAAAACGTGAGATACAAAAATTCCTCTAATATAAATTTCAAGAATCACATGATAATATAACTGTTTTGCATTACAACAAAACAATTATTATGTGTTGGATAAAACACAGTGTTAGAGTGAAGAAGTCATCCGTGATTTTAGTCTATGGTACTACAAACTTACCAATCTGTCCATAGATTA
>DWQW01010734.1:0-11925 GCA_018249695.1 Heliconius erato demophoon
CATCATAGTTGGCATCAAAAAATTTTTTAAACCACTGCAAGAACTCAAAATTATCTTGAAACCTTCCTTTTATCAGCTTGTCCACTGGTATTACCTACAAAATAACACCATGGATACTATAATCTATCTCTTAAACTAAGAAACAAGGACCTCTTGCAATATAGGCACAGATCCTAATACCAAATCTTTTAACTCATTCAAAGATCATTTTAACATGAATAACACTATCTTTTTTTTTTGAGCTTCACTTTGTTTTTCACATGTAGGGTAAGCAGAGGTAGCCTAGTGTTAAGACACTCCACTCCCCACTTTCCAAAGAATTCTGGAGGCATTATGTGTTGAGTGGCATAACTCAACATCACACTTTGCCTCAACGCAGAGCAAAGAAATGAAAATATTAAAGTTATAATTTCCTTGAGTAGGAATTGGACCCACTACCTGTCACAAATACAGTGACATATTTGTGCCCCTGTGCCATGACTGGCCTCTAAGAAACCTTTTTTTTCATGATTGAATATAGTTTTTTCTTATAGCTCCTAGTATACATGTTATATCAAAAAAATGATTCATGAGATATAACTTATCAATCAACTGAATACTATTAAGCAATGACTCAAACTCTCTAAATTATATTGAACTAATATTGATTAAGCAAGTAATAGATAGTGAATCATGAATTCTGAAAAAAAAACATTTTCATATTTATGCACTTTTTAACTTCTTCCGCTCTAACACCTTTTTAACTGTCATCAACAACCTTTTCACAGCTGCCCTCCAAAGGGTCCTCAACCTATTTACATGTCCTTCCACCATTATTTGTACTAATGTACATTAGTACTAAAAAAGACAACATGTGGATTACCATATGTCACAATTTGGTAATCCATATGTCGAGGTTACTATCAAATTTAACCATAGTCTCCTCTCCTTCTGTTACCACTTGTGAATAATATATCTTTACCATTCTTTTATCAATTATTCTTTGATATGCTCAGACCACTTTTCACACATTCAAATCCTTGCTAATATCTGCCATTCTATATCTTCACAGTTGATATGGTCTGAATCAGTAGTTCTTATACTGTCTGTCTCTATTACCTAGATATACCACTTAATTCACTTGTTCTACGCTTCCATTTACACTGATCTTGCATTCCATTCTTTCATATATCTTTAAAACTCTAGAACCTTAGTTTTAGTGGTTAGTTTTGTAACAAAAAATTATACTTACTTTGTCTACAGACATTTTTTTGAAACCTGCTTGTAGTATTTTGAAATTTTGAATATATTCATGTTCTAGATTTGTCTTAAATTTGATTCGTTTCATAGGAACACTACCAGGAAATAACATATCCATAAATTGGCAATATGCTGCACCAGTACAAAGCTCTTCGATTTTAGCAAAATTCGACTGAAGACAGTCGTTCACCCACGCCAGCATATCATGTCTTGATAGATTTTCCGATGTCACATTTGTAGAATACACATTGACTGCCATCTTTAACTGTTTATGTTAAAACTACCTGCAAGAAGCGCAAAATATTAAAATGAAAATAATTTAATAAAACTAAGTTAAAGCCGGTCCACGTCTAAAGATACGGGAAGCATAAAAAGAAAGCCGATCTAAAAATAGGTTGCAATGCATGTTGCACAAAATATAATCAAGACTTTTGTTTTCCTCACTAATTATTTAAGACATTTAATGAAAAAGATTACTTTTCACTACAAATTGACAGTAAAATAGAATTATTAACAAAAAATTATAGGGAACTAACGGCGGATGCGGCTATGACAGACGACGACTCATCAAAATCTTATTATTATTAATTGTCTATATATAATTAAATATCACTTCATTTAATATAACAAACCTTTTACAAACAAATTTTTAAACGTTTGATAAGTGTTCAAGGTCTAAAATATTGAGCAAAATGTTAAAAACGTTAAAATGTTGACCGAAACGTTCGCCTTCTTCAGATTTATCATAGACAAGACATATAATTCTTAATTTTTGAAGCATCGCTTCTAGAAATTATTAGTCTGAAAACCGATACTACGTTCATTAATTAAAATATATTTCATTACATGTTTTTTCACTAATAATCTTACCTTTTAATAAAAAATCTTATTCTTAATCCGACATAAAAATTTTATCTATATCCACCATTTAAAACGAAACGAATTTAGCATGATAGACTTTCGAGTAAGCACTCGAGTGCTAGTTGTAATTTTAAAGTAATAATACTCTGGCGTATAACTGGCATAACTAAAAGAGTTTTTATTTCATTGTATAATATTATCGTTGTAATGTTTTCTATAAGTACTTCGACGCTTACCACAAGACTTATATTTTTGTTTTTATTTTTACCCTTTTTGGAAACATGATGTAATGACGTTTCAAGCACAACACTAATCTTTGGTGCAAGTAGATTAGAGCTTTGATCCAGGTGCTTTGTCTTGATATTCCGGATTGTAGTAGGTTGTAATACACTGTATTTATCCTATTAATTTAATAATATTTTATGGATCCATCTACAATAGTATTTAGTATTTTAAAAATAAAAGACAAAACATTGAGCGTTTTATATCATCAAATTTTATCTTAATAGAGAAAAGATTTTTTGTACATTGTCCAATCTTTAAATTGTTGGGTATGTAAAAACAATAATTTAGATAGCCGCTGGATATATGTGATTGAAAGTAAGACTGACTATCGAAAAAAGACGTCCCTGGACTTTATATTACTCTGCTTTTGACAAAAAGCAGGTCTTATTTATTCAGTGTTCCACAATGTATTTTCTCCATAATCAATACTTAAATTGTCCAATATATCGATAAATTCCATTTTTCGAACCAACCCTATTATACACGCAACAATGCATTAATGTATTGAAGCTAAGATCCATTGTATAGACACAAAAATAGGCTAGATCTTAATTTTTTATACTGTTTAGGTGTCTACGTTTATCAAAATATATGTAACTAATACACTTAAAATAGTTTTATTCTCTAAACTATATATAAGCTAATGAAATTCGTAATTAGTTTTTTCATCTGGCAATACCTATCAATTCCCTCAACGTCAATGTCAAATACAGCTAAAGTCACTACAAAAACAATAACAAGTTTTTTTAATATACAAAGTATAAACAACATGATGGGAACTAAATTAATTCCGTTTTGGTTATCGCCGCGAATACATTACTACACACAGTTTATTACGTTTAAATTTATCCGATTTAAATCATGTTATAATTCAAAATGATTTTTAAAAGTCAATAAAAAGGACTACATGCAATTTGATATTTATTAAATTACTAATTAAGAAATAAAAGTTTCACATATTTAATTAGTATAGGTGATCAAAATGACACAAGAAAATGAAAATATTACTGAAAGTTATCCCACTATTAATTCTCGTAGTGAAACTCCATCTCAACCCTATAGGATCACTATGGAAGTTCCATTATTTTTAACAATGCTGTCGGTATCTTTGTCAGGTAAGTAACATAAAAAAATATTATATGTATGGCCTTAAATTTAAATATATAATTTTTTTCTTTAGGAAAACATAGTGTTAGACATTTAAATAATATAAAATTATATAAAGTTATATTATTTTCTAATACAACACATATTATGTTGATGTATTATACTATCTCAGTTATAGTGAAATAATAGTTGTTTGAAAATTACAAATATTATTATAAAACATGTTTTATTTAATATCCCAAATATCAACCAAAATGGAGATTGCCTTATTTGCTTCAATATTCATTTACACAAATAATTAACAGTTATAAACAATTGCAGGGGCAGCTATAAGTAATATTATTTTATACAGAACATGTGTAAACTCTTTAAATCATACTGCAGAAGACTGTCAAATGTTTTTGTCACCTACTCACAATAATGATAGTCAGGAGTTAGAGAAGGAAGTGCAGAAGTATGCAGCTTTTGTTTCAATGGTCAGGACTATTATAGAATCAGTTGCACCTGCAATATTGTCCTTATTCCTTGGAGTGTGGTCTGACACTCATGGAAGGAAACCCCTGGTAGTGTGGCCTTTATTAGGTATGTTTTTAAAATTTAGTGTTATATTTTTTTTTCCTATTATTATACCTTAAGGCATTTGTCAGACTGTAAACATGATGTTTGTGAGTTTGATTTCTATGCAAGGGCATGAATTATATTTGTTACTGGTGACAGGATAGAATGTGGTGTTGGGTCCTGCCACTCAACTTTTTACTTTAGAAAGCTGGAAATGTATTGGCTACATATATAAATAATATTTGAAATAATGATAATAAATAAGAGAAATTAGATTAAGTTAATAACTGATGAAAATGTGACTATTTTTAATAGCTTAATTATCATATGTACAGAAACACAAATATTTATTTATCACTAGAGGGCGAGCGCGGCTTCGCCCGCTTATTAGGAGTGAATTCTAAAAAAACCACGAAACACGTGTTCAATAAAATATTTTTAACAGTCTGAATTTAATTTTTTATAAAAATCGGTGGCGATTTAAAGATTTTTCCATATGAACTTTCAACCCTTTATTAGAACCCTTAGGGGGTGAATTCTTAAAAACCATGAAACACGTATTCAATGAAATATTTTTAAGAGTCTGGATTTAAAATTTTATAAGAATCGGTGCTAATTTAAAAAAAAATCCATACAAACTTTCAACCCCAATTTCATCCCTTTAGGGTTAAAATTTTTCAAAATCCCTTCTTAGTGGATGTCCAGAATATGAAAATAAACATCTGCCCAAATTTCACGTTTCTATCATCAGTGGTTACGGCTCTGCGTGCGTCTTACCTCAGTCAGTCAGCACAAGTCCTTTTATATATATAGATTATATGAGTATAATTTTACATTCATTTACTTTTCATGTTATATTTTTTTAACTTATTTGATATTAGAATATCTGATATCAGCTTATGTTATTTCTTTATAATAGAAGTATATTTTTCATTGAGTGGTGATGAATGAAGTGTGTTTAAATGAACCTGAAAAATCAATACTCCTACATGATTAAATAATAAAATAAATAAATCATATGATGAATATGCATGATTAAACATACATATATTAGTGCTATAATTATATATGTTAATTTAAATACCTTATTACACTTTATATATTTATCTACAGTAACTTATAATTTTTATATTTTTAATTTATTGTAAAAAATATATTCTTTACTTGTTTATTATTCATCTCAGCGTTTTTTAATTTATTAGGGTATTATTTTCTCAAACACGAAAACATGTTTTTCCTTCTTTACATTGTCCTTGTATGATTCACCCATTTAAAATTTTGGAAATATGCATTTATTTTATATATATTTAAATAAATATGTTTTTTAAAATCAATAAAAGGATGAATCATATAATTATTATGTTTCAAACTGAATAAAGTGAATAAGTAGTTTCTTAGGATTAAATTCTATATAGTCACATATTATTAATAAATAAGTAATTCTTGCTGGAATTTTAAGCAAATTATAAAAGGTATAATTAAAAGGCTTTATTAAATGCATGTTTTTATCAACTTTACGATTTAATAAATAGGATTTTTTAAATAGGATTTTTAAAACAACAAAATATATTTTTGGAATAAAATACATTATTTTATGTGCTAATACTTCAAAGAAAGCAATTTTCTTTGAAGTAATCAGGACGATAAATTATAAAAAGCAAATTAACACCTCCTGAAATTATTATATTATTTTATTGTATTTTACAGTAGGTAGAGTAGACATTACAATTATAATTTTTTAAATTAGTTGAATAAATTTTAATGTATGACAGGATCCAGTGTGTGTTTATGTGTTCTTTGCAATAAATAATAAGTTAATAACATTTGGGTAGCAAAAAATTGTAGAAATATACTTATTTATCTGTTAAAAAATATTGTAACACTTATATTATGAACATGGCCGATGTGAACATAATATAGTTAAATTTATTATAGTTTGTGTACAGGATCGCACACACAGGGAAATGAAAATAATTTAACTATAATCGTTTAAAGCGCGGCGTTGAGTTCCGCTATTCAACGCGCAATGCCTCCAGTATTCGGCGGAAAATGGAGAGCAGATTGTCTTACACTGGACATGGACTGGATGCTAGACTCCCTCGGCTTACCCTGCTACATGCGGGATACAGCGGGAACCTGTTTTTTTTTTCGTTAATGTCGTTCTTCCAAGTTGCTATCGAACCTGTAACCATTGCATTCACAATCGGACAGTCTCACTGAATCATGGTTGTCTATTTACATAGACAATAAATGGAAGTTCGGAGTGTTTTATTACTGGGTTCCCTCTGCTTACTCTCCTATAAGCGGGTTAGAGCGTTAAGCTAAAAATATATAATTATATTTTCAAAAACTGATAACACTTCAGGCATTGTACCCTTTCTCCATAACATTATATTGTAATATATACATATGAAAAAACTGTAATGCATCACTGTCTGTACGTGAAAAAAATATGATAAAAATGACTATTAAGGGCATTCATTAATGTAATAGAATGGAATACATTTTTTTTTTATTTTTGTCTCATTGACTGTTAGCTTGATAAAGGCTATTCTTAGAAACGACAACGGCGAGCTTCTCTTAACATTAAGTGTTTGTTTTATTTCAATCGGCTTATAAATAAACAAATTATGTCACTTTAAACAATATTGTCTAAAATTGCTAAAAATAATGGTTTTACGTATCAACATAGGTTATTGATTCTATTACGTTATTAAATATCAATAAAAAGTTTCTTTTTTCCATGTAGGTACAGATACCGGTCCGTAAAGTTTTTATTATAAATGTAGACTACTATTAAATTATATAAATGGAATTTATTTTTTTAGGTATGTCTATCAGTGGAGCTCTAACCGTAGTTTACAGTTTAATGGATGACCTAGGTCCCTGGTGGTACATACTTACCAGCGTGCCTATGTCTCTGTTAGGGGGTTTCACGGCCATGTTCACTGGGTCGTTTTGTTACGTTAGCGATTTGTCGTCGACTGAGAAACGATCTCTAAGGTAATTTACTCAGTATTTGTTTAAAAACTATTTTCGCTTCGCTTTTAACCATTTTTTTTGTTTTTTTTAGTCAATAACGTAAAATTATTGCCTATTAATATTATTAATGTGATGGTTTGTAAGGTTATTGTTTGTTCCACTTTCACACAAAAAAGTACTGAACTGATTTAGATTAAACTTTACAGTAATATAGCTAATGTATCATAATAACATATAGGCTACAATTTGTTTTAAGATTTTATATAATTTGGCTATAATATAATAAAATAAAGCGAGCGAAACCGCGTTTGGATTGTTAGTAATATCGTATATTCGTTTGTCTATTTCGCAATGAGAAAGGATTCAATATTTTTATTAGGTATATTTAATAATTGTAATAATATTTACTCTACTAAAGTAAATTAAGGCCGGTCGTGGCCCAGGGGCGCAAAGTGTGACTGTAAACACGACTAGTTGTTGATTCGATCCCCACTCGAGAAAATAAAGTATTTATTTAAATTTATCTTCGCTCTAGTGTCGAGGCAATGCGCGGCGTAAAGTTCCGCCACTCAACACGCAATGCCTCAAAAATTCGTTCGCGGGGAATGGAGTGTCTTAACACTAATTCCCTCTATATACCCTGCTGTGTGCAGGATACAGGGTGAAGCTGATTTAATTTTTTAACTAAAGTATTTCTTATTTCTTAATATCAGGATGACCATAATGGAAGCTTCAGTGTCGGCGGGCAGTGTCATAGGGTCGTTGTGTAGTTCTTATGTACTAAATGCTGTAGGACATGTTTATTTACTAGTCATATCGACTGTACTCTTTCTTATCGCCTATATATTTACAAATGTATGTCTGAAGGAATCGTTGGTTGGAGCTGTGAGGGTGGGTAACCTTTTTATAATATTTTTTTTATTAAATATATTAAATAAATTATAAGGTACTCCTATTTGAAGCTAACATCAACTATAGTAAAAAATATATCTGTAAAATCTTTCAGAACCCCAACTCTTAAGTTTTTATTTAAAAGAAACTGGATTTTTGGATAGGATATTGAAATTTGATAATAAAATAACGGAGCATTATAAAACTAGACGAAACGAGCCAGACTGGATGTTTAATATAAATTATGCCGTATTTTATTTATTTAATGTCGCCTCTCTTAATTTCCGCTAATCAATTAAATTAAATCAGTTTCACGCTGTATCCCGCATACGGCAGGGTAGGCAGAGGGAAGCTAGAAACTGTGTTTACCATTTTCCGCCGAATTCTGAAGGCATTGCATGCTGAGACGCGGAACACAACGCCGCGTTTTGCCTCGACACCAGAGCGAGGAAATGGAAATATAAATTTAAATAAATGTTTCATTTTCTCGAGTGGGTATCGAATCCACAACCGTTGCGTTACAGTTACACCCTTGCGCCCCTGTGCCATGACGGCCTCATGTTTATTATATTTCAACTCCAAATAATTATTTTTGTATTTCTTATTCCGTTTTATTTTAAACAGGGTGGAATAACATCAGTATTAGACTGCAAACTCATAAAATCAATGCTGGTACAATGTTTTAAAAAGCGGCCCAACTATGGCCGAGCTCAGATTTTACTTATGACTGTGGCCAACAGTTTATCTATCTTTATAATGTTCGGTCTGATGAGCTTAGAGTATATGTATACGAGACAAAAATTAAATTGGGCTGTGAAACAGTATACTATGTATTCAGCAACGCATACTACGATTTCGTTCTTCGGTTCTTTCTTCGGGGTTGTGCTGGTCCAGAGGTTGTTCAGAGTGAGCGATTTGGCGTTCGCAATGGTTGCCTTCTTGTCAGCCAGCGGGGAATACCTGGTCAAGACATTCGCTACCGCATCGTGGCATATGTATACAGGTATCTATCTATATTTGATTATTATTTAATGGCTGTTTTTATATTTTTATGACTTAAATATTAATGTTTCTTAATTAAAAATGATGGTAAAACTAGACGAAATAGTGTAATGTCATCAGTTGATAGATAGATATGTATAAGAAAATTTAAAATAAATGTTATAGTATACAGAAAAATAAAATAAAAATAAATTAGCTTCACGCTGTATCCCGCACACAACAGGGTAGGCAGAGGGAACCTAGTGTTAAGACACTCCGTTCCCAACTTTCTGCCGAATTCTGGAGGCATTTCGTGGCAGAACTCAACACCGCACTTAGCCTCGACACCAGAGCGAAGAAATGGAAATGCAAATTTAAGTAAATATTTCATCTCCTCGAGTGGGGATCGAACCCACAACCAGTCGATTTACAGTCACACTTCGTGCCGCTGCGCCACGACTGGCCTCGAAATACAGAAAAGACGCGCATCGAATTCATTTTATATCGACAGAATCATCAAATCTTTGCTTATTTTTTGTAATAAAAAAGAAATCAAATTAATGAGAAAAGTTTAAAAAACATGTTAAAAAAATGTGACTCTTTTAAGTCATCGATAACCCATATAATGATTTTAAAATTGGTTTTTGGATTTTTTAAATTAGCATTTTCAAAAAATAAATTTGGAACCTGTTTTGAATTTTATTGTACCCGTTGTGAGTCAGAGGATACTTGGTCAATAACGAAAAAAATCCATAAATTACAATTTAGAACATAAGATATGTCACGGTATAAACGGTATAATATAAGCAAAATACATATGTATATATTATTATTATTTGTGTCTATATTAGAAAACTATAGAATACTAGTTCTATTACTATAATATAGAAGTAACCTGTTTTTTAAATGCCATCTATTTTTAAAGATTTATTTATAGGTATTGTTATAGAATGAAGTAAGAAATGAAAAAACTATAAATTGGAAAGAGTAACTTTAGACTTAGCCTGTTCTATTCCTATTTTAAAGAACAAACCAAAGTTCGTTCTATTTATACATATAAATATGTATAAAATAAATAAATAATAAATTAAGTGATATTATCCGTACATAGATACTTATATGTATTATATTTATGAATTGTATTTTTTAATTTCTCTTCACGCTGTATCCCGTACATTGCAAGATGGACAGAGGGAACCTGTGGATTTAGACGTACTGGAGACGTTACGTTCGCGTTGACGAAGTTTGTGTTGCTAATTTAAATTAACAAAAATGCTCTCTATGAAGCAAATCATGGCGCTATATTTGGAGTAAAAAAAAACACCTTCATGCTGTATCCCACACAAAGTAGGGTAGGCAGAGGAAACCTAGTGCTAAGACACTCCGTTCCCCACCTTCGTGTTGCGTGACATTGCGTGTCGAGTGGTGGAACTCAACGCCGCGCTCTGCCTCGACACCAGAACGAAGAAATATAAATTTAAATAAATATTTTATTTCCTCGAGTGGGGATCGAACCCACAACCAGTCGCGTATTACAGTCACACTTTGTGCTACTGCACTACTAACAAAAATTAAACAAACATTTCATTTTCAGCTGCCGCTGTATCTCTATTTAGAGGGCTATCGTCACCTCTAATACGATCGCAGTTAACAAAGATCCTACCAGCCGAGGATATAGCGAAGGTGTTCGCGTTAATGTGCGCTATAGAGGGCGTCAGTCCTCTTATATCGCCAGCGATATATAATTCTCTGTATGCGTCTACGATATCGTCGTTCCCTGGCGCTATATATGTGTTGAGTAGTGTCATAACTTACGTCTGTGCCGCATTTTTGGGGTAAGTATTTTTTATTGTTTTATAATTAGTTAATAGAATAATTATTTTTAAAGTTATTCTCAACTACAGCGTGTGATATATTCATTTATACTTATAATGGATCGTTTTTTTGTTTACAATGTCTTTTTCATTTTGTTTATGGTGTAAACGAAGAGAAATCATAAATTACGGTTTTGCCGAATTTTAAAGAACTTTTTGAAGGAACATAACAAAAAATGTTATCAAAAATTGAAAGGTATAGATTGTATTTTTATACTAACTTAATTAAAAACGGTTTAAAAACTGGTTATTCTTAGATTTCTTTGTTATTCAAAAGAAATAGAATATTCGATTCGATAAATATTTTTCATTATATAATGCACCTCGGTGTCACTTGGTGCTTTGTTCACAAGGTCGTATTTAATTAAAATCAATTTTACTTGGGGATAACGCTAATATTGTTTTATAATTACCTAATTAGATTTTGCGTGCAATTCATTTAATTAAACATGAACATCTTTGATTAGATTGTTTACTTATGCCAGTGTTTTAGTTTGCATTTCAATTGTTCTAGATATATTAAATGAGGTTAACTTACAAAAACTTCCTTATCATTGGGGTAGGTTCTTAATGTAAAAAAATCCGAATTGTCATTTATCAGAAAAATTACATGCACATATCTGGAATTTGAAGTTATTTTATTCATATAATTAAAGAATAAAACAGCCTTGAGACAAGTGTCCGATCGGGAATGTTATTAACAAAAATATCAGTCAAGTGCGAGTCGGAATCGTCCACCGAGAATTACGAACTATTTTTTTTTAATTTCGTTGATTGTAGGTCAACGTAAAATTGTTATTGGCTTGTTTTAAACAATTTTTCACAAAACAATGATTTTTACAAATTTTGTTTTTCTGTTGGCAAACTTTCTTTAACATTTAGTGTTTGTTTTATTTTAACGGGAAATACAACTTATGAAAGCTGACAAATTTAAGTTTTCGGGCGTATTTCATAACTGTATGTGTACGGAAGTAGCTACTATAAGGTTTAATTAGGGGGCGATTTTTTTTCCAGCTTCAAGCTGTATCCCACAACCAGCAGGGTAGGCAGAGGGAACCTAGTGTTAAGACACTCCGTTCCCTACTTTTCGCCAATTTCTGGAGGCATTGCGTATTGAGTGGCGGAACTCAACGCCGCGCTTTCCCCT
>DWQW01010735.1:0-11925 GCA_018249695.1 Heliconius erato demophoon
ATTATATTTATATATATACAAGTACGTACGTATCTATATATGTACATATTTTTGAGGCCACTCGTGGCGCAGAGGCACAAAGTGTGACTGTAAAACCGACTGGTTGTGAGTTCGATCCCCACTCGAGTAGATTAAATATTTATTTACATTTATATCTTCATTTCTTCTGTGTCTTAACACTAGGTTCCCTCTGCCTACTCTAATGTGTGCGGAATACAGCGTGAAGCTGATAAAATTGATTATATTTTAAAAATATTTTTACCTATATATACATAATTTTTTAAGTAAATCTATAATGTCTATTCAAATCTTAAATAAATAGTCCATCAATAAAAATAAATAAATTCTGCTTTCAAATTTTACGACACCTTATCAGTAACTGTAGATTTTAAGAGTTGTAAATATTTTTTGTATAAAGGCGACATTTAATTAAATGTCAAAAGTGACTTGCTCATTTTGACACATCACATGAAAGTATGCTTGTGCTAAAGTAGGGCGCTATTCGCACTTCGACGGCCCACTAAACAATGTAACAAAAATATTTTAAAATTGTTTTAAGTAGAATGTAGTCAGCTTCACGCTGTATCCCGCACACAGCAGGGTAGGCAGAGGGAACCTAAGACACTCCATTCCCCACTTTCTGCCGAATTCTGGAGGCATTGCGTGTTGACTGGCAGAACTCAACGCCGCGCTAAACCTCGACACCAGAGCGAAGAAATGGAAATATAAATTTAAGTAAATATTTCATCTCCTCGAGTGGGGATCGAACCCACAACCAGTCAGTTTTATAGTCACACTTCGTGCCGCTTAGCCACGACTGACCTGGAAGAATGTAGTCGTATCTAGTATATTAACATTAAAAAAATAGATCAAAATGCAAACAAAGATTTAGTAATCATCAAATTCTTCACGCTGTATGCCGCAAAGGAACCTAGGAACGTAGTGTCAAGATATTCCGTTCATCAATGAAACATTACTGTTTCAGACTTTTCTCCTTAATGTTGAGGCATTGCGTGTTGAGTGATCAAACTCTACGACACGCTTTGCCTCGCTTCCAGATCAAGGAAATTAAAAAATAAAAAATGACTGCGCCACGATGGCCTCAACAATTTTTCGAAATAGTTCTATATAATATATGAAACTACACTATACAAAACACAATAACAAAACGCTAAAAAAATATATTGCAAGTGTCATTTTCAGGGAGAAATTAGTTATAACTTAAATTAAAATAAGAAGGAAAGCAAAATCAAAAAAATTTAGAATACCTAGATATGTAAAAACGCATAATTGTAGTTTCACACTTAGATACATAACTATATATATGAAAAACAAGAAACTATTTTTAAATTAACCTCTTTGTATTATTTTCTAAAAAAAAACGTCGTAAAACAAAAAGTGGATACATAAACTCAAATGTTTCTCACAAACCAAGTTTGAAGTGGATTCGCATACTTTCATTTGTTATAACTTAATATTCAACGATTTTTGAGTAACGTAAGTTTCTCGATGTTTTATTGAGCTCTTATGAGGAAAGCGTCACACTCGATGCTCTTTCTTTTTTTTAGTATAAGAATATTGCCAGATTTACGTAAATAATTCAATTTTACGCATTTTTTTTTTCACTTAACACGCAATGCCTCCAGAATTCGGCAGAAAGTGGGGAACAGAGTGTCTTAACACTAGGTTCCCTCTGCCTACCCTGCTGTGTGCGGGATACAGCGTGAAGCTGATTTTTATTTTATTTTTTTTTATATTTGTATGTGTTACATCAAATGTTGAGTTAATAGTTTTTATAGAATTTCAACTATTTTCACTCGGTTCACGCTTTTTAAAGAGAAAATAAGCGTGTCTGGTAATATATTTTTAGGTTCTTCGATTTTTGCCTTTTTAAAATTGCTTGATAGAACCCAAAATTATTAAATTTTATCTACTTTTCAATTTTATTCTGTTACACAGCAGCAACACAATTAATTATCAGCGTATAATTACTTCAATAAAACTATTTTTTGCTATTATGATCGTCGAATTTAAGCCTAAAATATATTTCATTATATTCTTATATAATCACTTATATGTAGACATAAAAACATAAATCTAATAGAATATATTCTTATGGTAGTTTAAATTATTAAAACTTCGTGATTATAAGTTTAATTAATTATAATATTTTTCTAATAAAACAAAAAATATATTTATATTACTCACCATAATAAAACGTTGTGTACACCGCAAACGCTTATAAATCCAAATCATCGAAAATTTCTTCTCCGACAAATAACAAAAACAACTAAAAATAAATAAATTATAAAACAATATATATATACCACGATATTTATCACAGAAATGACACTTCACATTCCAGACAGCATCGTTCGTTTAGATTGCGCGCGAAACGTCCATAGACAAAGTTTTCTTTTTAATTGGACGTTTATTTTTTTTTTCTTAATTGTTTCTCGCGTGCCAGTGTTGATAACGGGTTTTGAGCGTGTACAGCGTGCTTTGTGAACGCCGGACGGTGGTCAACTGCTTGGAGGTAGAGGCTAGAGCACGCACGCAACTCAACGCAACGGTGCCTTACCGTTTACGATGCACTTCGCTGAAATTATTTTTTATAATTGTTTTCCAGTAAAAACTATGGAAAATGAATATATATATAATATATATATTAATATAAATGAAATTTTGTTTTGTATGGTATAGTTTAGTTACATATTCTAAGTATGTATTGCTAAAGGTTTTTCTTAGGTAACTCGTTGCTCTATATATACATAAAACGGTATTCTTTATATAGAAAATTATATATTTAAAATCGAATTTGGGCTAAAATAAATCAAATTAATAAATAAATTAGAAACATTCGAATGATTTTTATTTACTCACAGTGCCTATGGATTCAGTGTGAAAGTTAATATTTTGTCTTTCTAACCACTCCCTCGTGCTCATGAGTTAAGGTTGTGAAAGTGTGCAGTTTTGAAAAGATGAATTAACATTTAATAATGTTACGAATAACATATTAGTGTTAGCTCGTATGTTACTAATTAGCGGTAATTGCTCTATTTTTTATTGTACATCTAGTTTACTTATTTATTTATTTATTAAATATTTTATTACACCAACTTAATAATAAAAATATAAAAGGAAAAGAAAGAAAGGAAAAATATGGTATAAAATACCACCAAGGGTTCCGTAAAAAATTGGAGGTCTTGAGCTTTTTCTGAAATATGACAGTATTATAATTTAGAGGAGTGCAAAGTTCACACATAAGTTCCTTGGGTTTTTTTTGAAATATTATATTATTTAATCGTATTATTTTTTATTAAATGATTATTTTTGTTAGTAAATGATTTGCCTGCAGATAGGGTTAATACGTTTAAAATTAAAACTTAAAATTTTATATTTTTAACACAAAAATCACTTACAATATAAAATATAGGTAATCACTAACATTTGTTTTTTTTTGTTAATTTCTTGGACTAAAAGTATATAAAGAAAAATAATGGAACGAAGTCGGGACGTGTCCGATTATGCACGATCGATTCAAATTCTATATATTGAAAATTCTAAACTTAAAACTATATAAATAGTTTTGCCAGAAATATTACGAGTTTCCTCCGTCTTTACTTTTAAAACAAAACCGGACAAGGTGGTGGAGGTGAGTTGGGCTCGCCCACCAAGGGTTCCGTAAAAAATTGGAGGTCTTGAGCTTTTTCTGAAGTTCAGGCTTAGCTTAGAAAGAGCACTTTCATCTGATACCTCACTTGAACTAGCGGTTTAATACCAAATTTTGCCCCTTTTAAAATGGCTACCTGTAGATACTAGCTGTCAAATTTCATAATTCTAGGTTAACTGGACGTATCGTATTAATTTTGGTTCCGTTTATAATGTCGAAATACGCGATTTTTGCTATTTAAGACTATTATTTCTTAGGACTTAACCACAAACGTAAAGTTTACAGATTTTTTTCTTAAGCTAGTACTACCTGTAGATACTAGCCGCCAAATTTCATAATTCTATGTCAACCGGAAGTACCCTATGAATTTTGATTCCCTTGACAGTTTCGAAATACGCGTTTTTTCTAAATAAATATAGTAATATTTTTTTCATTAGGAAATCATGAAGCCGTAGATCTGAGTATATGCTTTAAATTTCAACTCGATATCTCTAAGCGTTTCTGAGATAAAGGCTCTTGACAGACAATTTTTTCTTTAAAAACTTACGGAATCCTAAAATAAAACATTTATTATAATTCTTACTTTACTTCATTGGGAAATAACAAGGTATTTCTTATTAAATAAGAACAAATTTTAATACTAACAGTATAATTATTACTTAAATTTATTCTTTTATTAATTCCGTGAAACTGTCAAAGATTATAACTGTGGAATATCTCAACTAATTTTATCACAGTAAGTGATTTTTAATTTTGCCTTCATGTTATTTTTTATGTTTGATATTATATGTTTTGATATATATTAAACAAAAAAAATATATAAGGTATGGATAGCTGCAATAATATCCTTGCCAAGTGGTGCCAAGAGTGGCGTAAGAAGTTGGGGGGTCCGTGCCCACTCCAGAATAGCCTGGTGCTCACCCCAGAAATTTTTCTTAGAAAAAAATTGTCCAGAAAAATTAAAAAAAACAGTATTTACACATACATATATGTAAAGCTGAAGTCCAGGCTTCTCCAGAACTACAAAAGTACTCATTTCCCCACTTTCCATCGAAAATTCAAGACACAAGGTTAACAGAGGGAACCTAGTGTTAAGACACTCCGTTCTCCAATTTCTACCGAATTCTAGAGGCATTGCGTGTTGAGTGGCAGAATTCGACGCCGCGCTTTGCCTCGACACCAGAGCGAAGAAATCGAAATATAAATTTAAGTAAATATTTCATCTCCTCGAGTGGGGATCGAACTCACAACCAGTCGCTTTTACAGTCACACTTTGTGCCGCTGCGCCATGACTGATATTAAGAAACGATATATATTAATAAATAATAATTCATGCACTGGTACAGACATACCGTCACTCACTTGTGACATGCCAGTTTGCTTGTTTCATATTAATCTCAACGTATCAATCTAATTGACACAGAACCCGCTCCCTCCGTTATCAATTACCATATACTTATCATATGAGGCCAGTCGTGGCGCAGCGGCACGAGGTGTGACTGTAAAACCGACTGGTTGTGGGTTCGATCCCCACTCGAGGAGATGAAATAGTTACTTAAATTTATATTTCCATTTCTTCGCTCTGGGCATTCGCATTGTGTGTTGAGTTCTGCCACTCAACACGCAATACCTCCAGAAATCGGCAGAAAGTGGGGAATGTCTTAACACTAGGTTCCCTCTGCCTACCCCGCTGTGTGCGGGATACAGCGTGAAGCTATTTTTTTTATATACTTATCGGTTGAACAACGATCGCTGAGCCTACGCGGTACATAATATTTATAAGCTATAATCTTCCTTATATTTATGATGGAGAAACTCAATCTAGACGGCTGGCGTAACGAGGATATAAATTATACCCTACACTCGTGGGGCATGTCGACGCTGTTCAATAAGCATCGATTATACTAGCATTTATTACGATATAACTGTCACGCGAATAACCTTCCTCTTTTCTACTTATACAAACAAATTAAATTTAATAATATGTTATAAATATTAGCAGAAAATTCGTTTTTTATTATTTAAACTTGAATTGGTTATTTTTTTGCCGCAGGCTGGAAGTACACTAATTTAAAAATACAATTAAGCCTGTACAAAAAAAATGGCTAATATTTAGAGCCTGAATTTTATCCCGAATGAACATAGAACTCGGCACCCCTTTAGTTCTCCCATTTTTTTGTGGGCGAAGTCGAGAATCATCATCATCAGAATCATCTCATTTCACATTTATGTTTTTGATAGTTTGTCTATACGCAAATAGGTAATAAAAATAAATAATTAAAATATGAATGCTGTAATAAAAAAATATATCCGAATCATTTCTCAGAATAATAAAATATTGTCAAATAAAAACTAAAACTAGCAGCTGGCTGGCTGTGCTTAATATTGTTCTATTATACAATACGATCAACGAGTCGTGGCCGCCCTGAAGTTGGTACAGCACAGTATTTAAGTGTTTTTCTTGCATTTGATTATTTTCTTACTGCAATAGTTGAGAAAACCTAACTTCAGGGAAGCCACGACTTGTTGACCGTACTGTAATTATGAAACGATTAACGAACATATTCTCTTCCGCCATCTATATTAACATATAGTAACTATTGCATAAGCTTAACTCTATGTAGTTCTCAATCTAAAGTGAAAGGATTATTTCAAAAGGAGAAAGAATTGTAGATGGCGGTAGGAGAGCTAATTTTTCATTATACTTCGTGGCATTTTTAACCAATGGTCACTGTGGATGGTGACCAAACATTTTGTATAAATATTATCCACCAACGATATTTATATAAAAAAATGGTATAAATTATTTATAATTAAATATATTATCATTTAGAAGAGGGGACTTTGAAAGTGATATCGAGGAACAATTTGTCATCTGAAAATAGGTAAAAATACGTTTTCTTGAATCTAAGATTAAGATTATAATATACAATGTATATAATATATGTTTTAGCTTCACGCTGTATCTTGCACACAGCATGGTAGGCAGACGGAACTTGGGAACCTAGTGTTAAGACACTTGTTCCCGTTAAGACACTTCCATTCCTCACTTTTCACCGAATTCTGGCGGCATTGAGTGTTGAGTGGTGGAACTCAACGACGCAATAAATTTTACATAATTCATTTCCTCAAGTGGAAATCGAACCCACAACCTGTCACCTTTACAGTCGCACGTTTGTGCCTCTTAGATCTAACCAGTGTATTAGTATTATTTATTATTATTACTTAATTAATAATTAATAAATAAAACAAAACATTGATATTTATTAATTTATTATACATGTATAAAAAATATTTGAATGAATAAAATACAATCGTTGTGTAACTTTTGAAATTAGTCTAAAACATAACTATACCAGTAAACCTATATACATTTTTTTTATATTTAAAATAAGTACATTCATATTTATATAATAATAATAATAACTATTATTTTTTTAATTATTCGATGTTTATAAAGAAAATACAAACGAAATAACATTAATGGCACTCATAGCCTAAAGTATTTAAAATTCAAAATTTCGTAGCCGTGGACGTTTATATACATGCTACTCACAATTTCATACAATATAAGATAAAATACGAAAAACAAGCACGCTTTTTCGTATTACGATATAAAACGATAAGAATTAAGATGCAATCCAACGAGATATAACAAATGCAATTTAAAAAGTTTACTAGTCAAAGAATGACGGTGTGAAATATATATGTTATATAGTTAAATTACAAACAAATTAACATAGGGCAAACCAAAAATAAAGATATCTAAAAACTCCATAAAACTAGATTTTATGTAAAGGAATAAACATCCAATTGTTGATTGGCACTTTAAGCGACATCTGTAAAGTAAATATTGTCTGTGGAAATTATATGCTTTTTTAAAAGAAAAAATTAAACATATTATATTTAATAAATTATTTTTAAAAGAAGATAATAGTAATAGGCAGTAGGGACATTATTTACGTTATATTGGCCGAAAACAGTAATTTATTGCTTTAAAAATAAAAACAATTTTCTTCAATTTTATATTTTTATTTTATTTTTTTTATAATATCGGTCATATATTGGCATAGATAGACTAAACTTTTAGCATACACCAGACCCAATATTGGTTTATTTTTACCATTGCCATTTGAAAAAGAATAACCATAGACAAATCTTTATTTTTTGTTATTAGAGACAAACAACCATCGACTTAAAGTCGATGGTTGTTTGTGCATTGTTTTTTTTTCTTTAAATTAAACGTGCCAATAATAGCTGATGTGTCAAGAATAGGCGGGGTCACTCTACTTTTGTCTGTGGTCTGCCACTACGTACCTTTATTTGTAATTTAAAAGAAACCTTAGGCTATTCTTTTGTACAACACCCATGTACAGGAGGCCAACTTAATTCTATGGTTTGAGGTTACTTTCTGTACTTCAATGTCTATTTAGGTACTGCAGTTAAATAATTTGACTATTCTAATAATACAGTAGAGATTTTAGATATTTATTGTAATAAAGATTTATTGGAATATGTGAATTGAAATTTATAATTTTGATATATAATTTTATAATTGTCTGTCTATACGTACGGACAAAAAAACCCTAAAAGCTGAACGAATATGTAGTGATCTTTGGCCTGTATTAATATAAACTTAAGTATATTGGGTACAAGGCTCTCTCGTTTCAGATAAGAGTCAAAAAACAGAGTCATTTGTTGTTTCATCTTCATGTTATGGTCAAGATGCATTTATTAATATAAAAAAGTATTCAAAATTCATTTATTTTTATTTACATTATAAAAATAAAGTATCATTTTATTTATTTATTTATTTATGTTTTCACTTGAAATTATAATATAGTTTTTTTTTCTCTAATTTTAAAAGGAATTTATTTCATAATAATTTCAACAATCTTCAAAACACTATGTTAGGTTATGTGTTCAAATTAAATACAGTCCAATGACATCTTAATCTACTGACTCGTTCTAACTTCATATAATATTATAGATACTACTTTTATATTATATATAGCTTATTCTATTTTTTATTATAATTAAAACATTTATTATCAGTGACTCTTATATACTGTTAAAAATATTTTTTTCTAAAACAAAAGAACGTTCGCGTGTTTTTATTGCTCAAACCAATTAACTGACAAATTACTATATTGCGTTTTCCTCAATTTATAAGTTATTAACACCGATACTAACTTGACTATTAGAAACAAATTAAGTTTTAAAATAATTATATATATTTTTTATTATTTTATAAATGATAACTACGTATAGGTCCCAAAATTCTATATATTTATTTTTTTATTTTATTGTTGTTTAAAATATAGAATTCGAACATCGTTGTTTAGCGTGCCAATTCATATTAAACTCCATTTAAAAAAAAACATTTCAATTTGAAAGTAAAAAAATGTTTTTTTTCTATTTAATAAAATTCTCAAAATGTTAATAGCTTAATTCAAGGAAACATGCTAGATTTATTAAAAAATCTATGAACCATTTACATAAAAACACATCCAAGACAGTAAAATCGAAAACAATACGAAACGACGCCAAATACTGTCTCCATTTCAAATGTATTATACTACATTCGAAACGGAATGAAAGAGCAATCGTGACAAATCGATGCAAATGAATCGAGTTTGTATTGACATCGATTTAATTTAGCAATCGATATTCTATGAGCGTGTGCCAGTTTGTAGGTAGAAATGCTTCATATATTCGTAACATGGTCGGTGCTCTACGAGAGCAACGCACGTTAGTCGTTTCTTCAACTCGATAGCACTGCTCCCGGCGTAATGTTACCTGAAATGAAAATAATAATATTTTTACAATTTCTCAAGAATTCTACACAATACGTTCATTGTTTGGTCTCAATCTTGAAGCAGGGGTTGGGAGTGTGGCTGTAAACGCAACGGGTTGTGGGTTCGATTCCTCTCGTCTTACTCGAGGTGAAATATTTAAATATTTCCAGGTGTCGTGGGGAAGCGTTACGTTGAGTTAATTGAAAAATGGGGAATGGAGTGTCTTAACGCTAGGTTCCGTTTACCTTCCCTGCTGTGTCCGAGTTACATCGTGACGCCAAACAAAGAAAATTAATTGTTCTCAAACGTTTTTTCAAATAAATATTTTCACAAACTACCTTTAGCATATTATTAATAGTAAATGAGGTCAGTCGTTGCTCAGGGGCACAAAGTGTGACTTCGACTGGTTATGGGTTCGATCCCCACTGGAGGAGATGAAATATTTACTTAAATTTATATTTCCCTTTCTTCGCTCTGGTGTCGAGGCAAAGCGCGGCGTAGAGTTCTGCCACTCAACACGCAATGCCTCCAGACTTCGGCAGAAAGTCCTAACACTAGGTTCCCTTTTGCCTACCCTGCTGTGTACGGGATACAGCGTGAAGCTTGATCTTTATGATTAATAGTAAATTTCAAATGTTACTCGTAGATCGTAATAATTCAACTATATTATTATACTATTATAATTACTTAGTGCCATCAATTTCCATACAATTGCTCGATTGTGTTGGCTCAATGGCACGCCCATGGTTCTTATACTCTATACATATAGCTAACATTGTTCCAGTTTAATTATTTTATTGAAATCATAGTAGTCTAGTAGGTATTATTACCTACTTTCCTAACCTATATTTATAGCGATGTTTTATTCACTTTTAATGTTATTAAAATCAAATCAGCTTCACGCTGTATCCCGCACACAGCAGGGTACGCAGAGGGAACCAAGTGTTAACACGTTGCCCGTTTTCCGCCGAATTTTCGAGGCATTGCGTGTTGAGGTACGGAACTCAACGCCCCGATTCGCCCTAACTATAGTATATATGTTATTCTTTATTACTAAATCTTAGTAAATTTAAAGAATTTCAAATATAACTTATCATAATCAAATCAATCAAAGCCAAGACTTTCACTTGGAGAAGAACTTTCATGGAAATATATAAGATCAAATAAATCAGTTTCACGCTGTATTCCGCACACAGCAGGGTAGGCAGAGGGAACCTAGTGTTAAGACACTCCGTTCCCCACTTTCTGCCGAATTCTAGAGGCATTGCGTGTTGAATGCCAGAACTCAAGGCCGCGCTTTGCCTCGACACCAGAGCGAAGAAAATGGAAATATAAATTTAAGAAAATATTTCATCTCCTCGAATGGGGATCGAACCCACAACCAGTCGGTTTTACAGTCACACTTCGTGCCGCTGCGCCACGACTGGCCTCAAATATATAAATATATAAGAAAATGATGTAGAATTTAATAATCTGACGGCGTCCATACCTGGGGCCGTGCCTCGCGCGGATCATATGCGGCGGTACTTCTCGACGTTCGACATCGTCCGAGTTGAGTTGCAGCCCAGCTACCAGCTGCATGATCTCACGCTCTTTCTTTAGTTCTTCACGACCTGTCTCCACCTGAAATATTAGAAATGATGCTTTTTTTAGTAAAAACATACGCTTTAAAAAAAATTGTAAACATTTTTTATTTTTTTAATGATAATGTATTTTTTCTTATATTTTGTGATATACAGAAATTTTAATACGGCAGTAGGTAAATGATATAATGTTTTCTTGAAATAAATCAAAAGATATACAAATTTATTTAGCAATAATGCTTATATTCATAAAATTTTCGCTGTATTAGTTATTAAAAATAAATAACAGAGCTAAATGAATAAGTTGATTGTCTAACTAGAACATAGAATATAAATTGCACGACAGTCTACTAAAATAGTACGTAAATAAATCAGCTTCACGTTGTATCCCGCTCGCAGCAGGGTAGGCAGAGAGAAGCTAGTGTTAAGACACTCCGTTCTCCACTTTACACAGATTTTTTCGAGATCGATTTTTAGAGAGTGGCTCAACTCAATGTCGAGCGTTTGCCTTGGAACCAGAGCGAAGAAAATATTAATAAATAACATATTATTCACTCGAGTGGGGGAACCCACAACCGTCTTACAGTCACAGCCTCGTGCCCCTGAACCACAACGTGGCCAAATTATAAATTATAAGTAAATTACAAAGTATGAAATTGGTACGACCCGGTCGTACTATCAAAAGAGTTGACGTAACGTGCAACAAGTTACTCAACCGATGTTACGGTAATAGTTTGCAGTTGTATGTAATCGCTAACAAATATTGCTTCTCGATGGACACTTTAGTAGGACGTGCTATGTCTTCTATAAAAGATATATATATATATATATATATATATATATATATATATATATATATATATATATATAT
>DWQW01010736.1:0-11925 GCA_018249695.1 Heliconius erato demophoon
AAATCTTCATTGCGTTGCAAACATACATTATAGGTATATCAAAACACGAACATAATTCAGTGTGTTAATTAAATAATTTTGTGGTTTAAGCGGGCGAAGCCGCGAGCGGGTCGCTAGTATATAATAACACTTTAAAAATGTCAAACTGTACAGAACTCACTACTATCAATAATTATTTACTAATTTCAACCACTGCGCCTGTTGGTTCCAGAGTTAGTAATAAAACCTATTATTAGTGTCTCCTCCAAAAGTCAATGATCGCGGCAACGACTGGCTTCTACTATCAATTATATAGTTGTTATACTATACGATAATGATAGGCTGATTTGATTAAACCCATTCAGCCTAATAAATTGGGGTATTGAATAATTTAAAATAATAATAGGCCAGTCGTGGCGCAGCGGCACGAGGAGTGAATGTATCCTCACTCGAGAAGATAAAATATTTAGTTAAATTTATATTTCCATTTCTTCGCTCTGGTGTCGAGGTTGAGCGAGGCGTTGAGGCGTCGAGGTCGAGCACGGCATTGAGTTCTGCCACTCAACGCCAGAATTCGGCAGAAAGTGGGGAACGGAGTGTCTTAATACTAGGTTTTCTCTGTCTACCCTGCTGTGTGCGGGATACCGCGCAGCTAAGAAAGATGCAGCTAAGAAAACAGTTAACCCATAAGACCCATCGTCATCACAAATAACGACATTGACCAAAACTGTCCAAGAAATTAGAAACTCAATCTAACAATGTAAAGTTTATTCGAATTTAAAATTAAATTTTCGGTTATTTTCATCGTTTGGACTGTCAAATTGAATGATAGACAATTTTGAATCCTATTGTCATAGAAATAAAAGGGTCGTGGATACAAATCCGTTTTGTCTTCTTAACCATATTGTAGTTATTGCGGTGAGATGAAAATATGTTTGGGAGTAAGATTTAATTTTATTTCGGCTCGAAGATATTACTTGGCAGTCTTGTGTATTTGTCTTGCTATAATTCAGTAAAACTAGAATTTGTGAGTTGTTGTTTTTTCTATATTTAATCAACATTTTCAAGAACTTGCTCCATCGCCAACTGTATTTAAAAAAAGGATAACAAAAAGTTTTTTTTGCATATTATATTATTGTCTAAAAAGTAAAAAAAATAAATAATGAAACTGCAAGTAAATTTATAGAAAGGAGATCAGCATGTGTCAAAATATACTCGACACGCAATGCCTAAAGAATTCGGTGCAAAGTGGAAAACTGAAATATCTTAATGAGTACGGTGTGACTTAACACTAGGTTCCCAAGTTCTACTCCTCTGTGCGGGGTTCAGTATGAAGCTCACATAAAAGTAGAAGTGATGTTTGAGTGCTCGAAACTCAATCAGGTAAATGAATCCAATTACTCACTCTGGCAGGACAAATCACGGCGTTAAATTCCACCACTAATCACACAATGCTTCAAGTACGAGCCGAGAAAGGAGTGCCTGGACACTAGGGTCTCGTTCTCTCTGCCTGTCATGTATGCACTGTGAAGCTCATAATATTATTAATATAACGATATATCTGCTTTTTTTGTATTCTACGTACATATATGAGAAGAACAATTTCATTCATTGTTATTTTTACTTTTATAGATGGTGTTGTGTAAAGCTAAAATTGATAATAATAATAATAATAAAAGTCTTTATTGCACACTTGAAAAGATACAAAAAAAAGTAACTTCTTAAAACAAAATGCACAAAGGCGGCCTTATCACTACAAGTGATCTCTTCCAGGCAACCAGATTCTGGAAGGATATAATTAAAAGTGCGGGTATAAAGCGGTGCAAAGCGACGCGAGAAATAACTAAATAAATAAACAAACAAATAAATAAATATATAATACATAATTAAATAATTATACACATATACATACAATTTCTTATACATAGACTGATTATATAAGTAAAATAAATAGAAAATAAATAAATAAAGGATAAATATAATAGCACATATTAAATATTATAATTTGAAATTGATGTATAAGAACTTTTGTTTACTATCTAAATCCAACAGACAAACTGACAAAAAATCTTTTCTCCTACGACATAAGCAAAAATCCAAATCCAAAACCTATTACGCAATAGCAATGCAAGTAAATGAAGATGAAGAAGAAGATCCTCCGAAAGAAATAACAAATAAAAGTCATCCCCTGATTCGGTCGTCATAATATCGTAAATCTTTCATTTCATACAACAATGTGTATAAGAAAATCGCTCATTTTCCTTATTTGCTTCTCTGTTGAGTAATTTCTTCTCGTTTTTAGCGTTTTGAAATATTTTCAAATAAATTGGATTTGCCTTTTAATCGTGAAATTTAATGTAAAGCGTTTCACTGTAAATGCGACGGTTGTGGGTTCTATTCCCAATCGGGGAATGATTCATTACCTAGCTTTAGTAACAAGGCACAGCGAGGCGCTGAGTTCCACTATTTCATGTGAAATATCTGAGTGGTATGAAGGGAACAAGGGCAGAGTATTTTAACACTAGGTTTTTTAAACTAGTTCTGCCAGTCAACACGAAATGTCTTCAGAATTCGGCAGAAAGGGGGGAACGGAGTGTCTTAACACTAGGTTCCCTCTGCCTACCCTGCTGTGTGCGGGATATTTTAATTTTAATAAACGAATTTAATTTTAATTTAATATTAATTTTTTTTGCGGCCAGTCGTGGCGCAGCGGCACAGTGTGACTGTAAAACCGACTGGTTGTGGGTTCGATCCCCACTCGAGGAGATGAAATATTTACTTAAATTTATATATCCATTTTCTTCGCTCTGGTGTCGAGGACAAGCGCGGCGTTGAGTTCTGCCACTCAACACGCAATGCCTCCAGAATTCGGCAGAAAGTGGGGAACGGAGTGTCTTACACTAGGTTCCCTCTGCCTACCCTGCTGTGTGCGGGATACAGCGTGAAGCTGATTAAATTTATTTCAATCTACTCTGCTATATGCGGGATACAGCGTGAAGCTAAAAAAAATACACTCCTATAATATATTACAAAGTTTTAATCTTCACCGCACAGCATCCTTAAATCAGTAACCGTATGTCTGTTTGCCCCCCGTATGTTACACACAACCTG
Organism: Heliconius erato demophoon; assembly: GCA_018249695.1. Lineage (NCBI taxonomy): Eukaryota > Metazoa > Arthropoda > Insecta > Lepidoptera > Nymphalidae > Heliconius > Heliconius erato. The sequence continues at coordinate 3,091 of DWQW01010736.1, forward strand.
ATAAACTCGAATTTATTCGGCATCTTGCAAAAGTGGCTTTATTAAAACCGCCATGATATTTATTGGTTACCCAATTCAATTGATTTCATCGTATATTGGAAAGTTTGGAATTTTCTCAAGCTGCTTTCTGAATTGTGGGATTTTTATGTGATAAGAGAGAGAAATATTATTAAGTGATAGCGATTTAAAGTTTAATTTTTTTAAGGTTTTATATTGGCAGCATAAATTTCTAGTTAAATCTAGTATAAATTTATTTTTTTACAAAATCTGAATCTAATCATTTTTTGAGGGATGGAAGTGCCTTAACCGAAACGGAGTGTCTTAATATTTATGAATTTTGCAAGTCGTATTTGTCTTAGAAGACTTGAAATAATAAATTTAACTAAAAAATAGGTCAGTCGTGGCGCAGAGGTACAAAGTTTGACTGTAAAATCGACTGGTTGTGGGTTCGATCCCCACTCGAGGAGATAAAATATTTACTTAAATTTATATTTCCATTTCTTCGCCCTGGTGTCGAGGTTAAGCGCGGCGTTGAGTTCCGCCCCTCAGCACGCAATGCCTCCAGAATTCGGCGGGAATTGGGAAACGTAGTGTTTTAACACTAGGTTCCCTCTGCCTATCCAGCTGCGTGCGGGATACAGCGTGAAGCTGATTTTAACTAAAAAATAACATCTTTCCACAGTGAGTATCGAATTCAAAACCTCCACTCGTCTTACAAAAAAAAATCTCAACTGTTCCACAACAGCTTCCAGTCCTATACACATTTTGTGCTAATTATTTAGTTCTTACCCCACTTTTGTAGGGAAAAGTGAAATGCCAACTGTTTTGTAGACTTTACGATATTAGCTTCTAGTTATAAACAAAAGTTTTGGACTTTCTCGTTAACATTTCAAATATTTATTTTACTTAAGTTGATCCTTTGGTGTTTAAATCTGATTCACCGGCGTGGTATTAACTTGAAGGTCGAGAGATTGTGAGAGCTTTTGTTTTTTTTTATGCTTTATGTATGGCTGAGTGGGAAGAGAGAACATGAGGCATTGTTAGTGAAGTTTCTTGATGGGAATCTTAGCTTCGCAGGTTCCCTCTACTTGCCCTTAACTTGCCCTTATATTTACTAAGACTTCCACATATTAAGCAATTTCTTTTTGATAACTTTACATCTGGCAAATTGGTTCTTTCTTACATCATATAATTATGTGTCATATATATTTTTTTGTTAAATTATATTATATGTATATGTTGTCTAAGAGTTTAAAGAAATATATATATTTTTATCAAATGTGTAAAAATCTGGAAATGTTAGTGTAACTTGAATTTTCAAACGAATATTCTGCTATCTGACATTTCGAATTTTACTGTAATCCGCAGTCTTCGCTAGATACTGTCTGAATGAATCCCACTAAACTAGACGTAATTTAACGTCACTAGAATCGCTTGTATTTCTCTAAGAAATCAGGAGAAATTTTGGGAAAACCTCAAAATGTAATAAGTCCATTCTACGAAATTTTTTTTTAGCTTCACGCTGTATCCCATGTAGAAGGGTAGGCAGAGAGAGAGAGGCTTTGCCTGCACTGCTAAGTGCGGGATACCGCGTGAAATTGATTCATACAATTTAATTTTGATGCAGGGGCTTGGTGCAAGGGCACGAGTGTGCGACGGTAAACGCGACAAGTTGTAAATTCAATTCCCACTCGATGAAATAAAATATTAATTATTATCATTTGCTCGCACTGGTAATAATGCAAAGCGCGGCGTTGAGTTCCGCCTGTCAACTCGCAATGTTTTCAGATTCTGCTTAATTTTTTCTACTGGAAAACGGGAGACGGAAGTGTCTTAATGTAAAATATCTTAAGGTATTGGTTGTTTATTTCCAAAACAATCTAAAAATCTTATGGAAGTTAGGATAATGTAATCAAAGGTACTAAAACTTTCATATTAACAGTGTTTATATGTACACTACTGATATACATATGTATATATAAAAAAACGAATAATTTCGTGATTTAGCGGGCGAAGCCGCGATCGTCCCGATATCTTATCTTGCTGTATGCGGAAAATACCTTGGAACCTAAATTCTTATTAGAACATCCAAAACGGTTACATAAAGTCTACTAAAACAAAATTAAAATAAAAAATAAATTAAATTAGTTTCACGCTGTATCCCGCACACAGCAGGGTAGGCAGAGGGAACCTAGTGTTAAGACACTCCGTTCCCCACTTTCAGCCGAATTCTGGAGGCATTGCGTGTTGAGTGGCAGAACTCAACGCCGCACTTAACCTCGATACCAGAGCGAAGAAATGGAAATATAAATTTAAATAATATTTCATCTCCTCGAGTGGGAATCGTACCCACAACCAGTCGGTTTTGCAGTCACACCTCGTGCCGCTGCGCCACGACCGGCCTCAAAACAAAATTGCGGGCTATAATTAGTCTATATATCATGTATTCGTAGTACTTTGCAACAAAAACACTCTAATATGTACAAGCACGGGAAACACAAGTAGAAATCCACTCGGATTCGTTTCATCCCATAGAAAACCACGGAGGCGCATAATTATAGAAGATTAGCGAGCTTTTATTAAAGTAAATTAATTAATTTGTGCTAATGGCTCCATGGAATCGTGTTTCTAGGTATTATGTGTTATCTTTGTCTATTATATTACGTTTATAGTGTGAAGGGGATTATTGAGAATTTCATTTATAGAAAAGAATGTTTATTTTGTATATATATAAAAGAGTAGGTTAGTATGTGTGTACATATTTCTTTAATTAGAACGGCACACTATCTGACAATAAACACGATGAACGTGAATACAATTGCCACTCGAAGAATTTTTTTTTCTTTACCTCGCTCTTGTAACAAGACAAAGCATGGCGTTGAGTTCCGTAACTCAACAAGCAATGTTCTGAAAATAAAATAGAAAGAAGGAACAGTGTTTTAATACTAGGTTCATTAAAAAAAAATTGCTGACAACTCAACATCACAATTTGCCGAAACCGAAGGAGAGCTGCATATTTTTTTTTTCTAGTACGTCCGCATATTTCAACTATGATATTTTATATCAGCTTCACGCTGTATCCCGCACACTGCAGGGTAGGCAGAGGGAACCTACTGTTAAGACACTACGTTCCCCACTTTCTGCCGAATTATGGGGGCATTGCGTATTAAGTGGCAGAACTCAACGCCGAATTTGATTTTTTTATTTATATTTTATATAGGAATAAACGTATAAAATATACACCTTACTGTGAGGTACTAAAGTTAGTGGAAGCAAAAAAATCCATTCCCTTAGAGATTTTCCCTATAGGTAGCTTATCAAATATGCATTACTAAGAATAACAAATCCGATGCAGGTGATCGTTGGTGAATAAATAAGCTGTTTACTATGTATGAATGACTGAATGATGGGAAATTCAAAAGAATATAATATAAGTATTTATAATTAACTATTGACCAACTTGCGGCTTCGCCCGTTTGATTTGGACAATTATTTATCAAAAAAATTAAATTAAAACAGCTGCATACTGTATCCCGCATACAGCAGGGTAGGAAGAGGGAACCTAGTGTTAAGACACTCCGTTCCCTACACTCCGCTGAGTTCTAGAGGTATTGCATGTTGAGTGGTGGAACTCAACGCCGCGTTTCGCCTCGACAATAGAGCGAAGAAATGAAAATATAAATGCAAATAAATATTTCACTTCCTCGAGTGGATCGAACCCACAACCAGTCGATTTTACAGTCACACTTTGTGCCACAAATTAATTATATTAAATTGCTAAGCTTAGTATTTTGTTAGCTTTACGCTGTATCCTCATATAGCAAGGTAGCTAGAGGGAACCTAGTGTAAAGACATTCCCCCCTTTCCGGTCAATTTGTTGAGTCATTGCTAGTTGAGTGGCCGAATATGTTGCCGCAATATGCCTTTTTACTACAGAAAGAGACTAAAGACTACCAAAGAAATAGAAATAATTCAATACCATAAGAGAAAAACCGTCGTGTGTATAGTCAAAAGCTAGTTCGCTTTTCCGTACAGCTATATAAAAAAAAATTAGAAATTTTGTAAAACTAGAATTCTATTCTCTTTTGCCAAACGATAGTTCTAAGTAATTATCTGTGGGTAGCTGAAATTTGTAAAATTCCTGCTACAGAGATGCTAACAACATAAATAAGTTGTATCAAGCGAATAAGAATTTCGACGTAGCTTGATGAGAGCGTAAGGCGCTTGGACTGTTTCTAAAGAGGCGCGGGTTCAAATGTCGCTATTGTAATGATTTTATATTAATTAGTTTTAATATTCGCAATAATTTATTATAAAAATGTAAATCAACCTCTTTGTTGAATAAAAAGATGTTTTTAAAAAAATAAAATAGAACTGTCACGAGAGAACATGAATAAAAATGACGCTTTATGTAGGCGGAAAATTATAACAACTATATAATAATATTTTGTAATAATTAGATATACTTTTAGACTTGGAGCGGAAGAATAAAGAGATTCTCTAGAATTATATATTGTATTAAAATTTAAGATAGACATTGTACAAGCTTAACAGTATTTAACTCTGGAAGAAATATAAGTTCTGTAAAAGCCTCGAGGTGTTTGATTTCTTTACACTATGTTCAATTTTTTATACGTTTTCTTAATAAGTATTTTTCTTTCCTTTCTAACACTTTAAAAAATCTTAAAAAAATACTTAAGGTTTATTAGCCATATTAACTTTCTGTATAAAAAATGTCATTATTTATTTATAGCAATCAATACAAATAGATTTCTCTAAAAAACATCTCTATATATAATAAGACAGTAAAAATATTTTGTCTGTACATTTAGTAATTTTGACTGAAATGGATAGAGGCACTTAAAAAGAATAATAGAAAGCAAAAAGATTTTTTTTGAATTTCTTGTCTGTCTGTCTGTCCGTCTGTCGACATATTTTTGTCCGCATTTTTCTCTGAAAGTACTGAACCGATTTACTTGAAAATTTCACCAATTGCTTTATTTTAACTCAACTTAACTATTAAATTTTAGTTCATCAAAATCGGTTCATTAAAAAAAAAGTTATCGTCATTTGAAGGAAGTCGTAATTAATTCAACATAGAGATAAAGAACGATCTTGAAGAAATATCAAGTAAATACAAAGATTTTTTGGTTGGTTCGTTCATATAATATATGTAACTAATTTAAAAACTGTACAGGAATTAATATGCAATTATTACAGTTATTTTACAAAGAATATTATTAATCCTTCAAATCAATAATTTAATATTTAAGGCTGTTTCTGAATGAGTAAATTAAATTATTCACTGACATCAGCACATTTAACAGAGTATATTATATAGGTAAAAAGAACATAAAATTACAAAAATATATACGTGTAATAAATAATTAGCTTTATGTATAATTTATAAATATCAAATATCAACAATGGTCGTATTTTTTATTTAAAACAATCAAAAATTCTTTGACGATAAAGTCGTAAAAAAATCATAATAGAAGTCATTATAGTTGTCAATCAATTCTGCTTATTAAATCAATAATCATGTATTTTAAGCAGGTGAAGCCGTGGGCGAGCCGCTAGTAAATAAATTTCTAAAGGGTTTCAATAATCTATACAAGTGGAAGAATCCCCATAATTTCTCAGAAAATCTCCAACCTAAGAAGATACGGTGTCTATAATAGCTGCAACCTAACTACTTGACTTCTATTCAATACTTCTCTAGAACTCCACAAATAACGTAAAGCCCCTGCAATATAAGGTATCAACAAACTCGCCGACCGTTTCAAAGAGCTAAATTCCTTTGGAAACTCTTCACTTCGACGTTATTCACATGGACTTAACATGTCTTCTACGTTTCCTAAGAACATAGGTTTCATTTTTGTTTTACTAATTATATAATTTATATTATTAAAATTCGCTACATTACCACATTCTCGTAAATAAAACGTGGTGGTCACTTGATGGTAAGTGATCAAAGCTGCCAGTGCATCAGATCAGAGATGAGAACAGTACTCTATATAAGGCTGATTACCCTGGGCCAATCGGTGTGAAGTAAGTTCTTCCAATTCAATATCTTGAATTCGGGCAGAAAGTGGTGAACTGTTTGTCTTACTACAACTAGTAGGTAGTCCGAGGTTCCTTCTGACTACCTTGCTATATGCGTGACAAAGCTTAAATTTGTTTTTTTTTATTATAAGGGAGATCCTGCTATCACAGTGCAATTCTAAAGAACCTAGCAGTTGTAAGTTGTTATTGGTTATTATTTTCTCAATATTCCATTATTTTTTATGTGACGGTATAGCCATGCTATGTTCTGTGCCTTATGTTTATTTTAGAAATTCTAGATGTTGAACAGTAGAAATGGAATTTAAAAAACAAAAAATCTAAAAATTTGACTGATCCATTCTAGATGCCTACAAGGCAATAAAAATTGACTGGCCAATAGAGAGGAACCAAGAGACTTATGTATAAAGGAAAAATAACTTTTGAAGGTTTCATTTTGAGTCCATTGGAAGGCCCTGGTTGTGGGTTCCATCTCCACTCGAGGATGTGAAATATTTATTTAAATTTATATTTACATTTCTTCGCTCTGGTGTCGAGGCAAAATGCGGCGTTGAGTTCCGCCACTCAACACGCTATGCTTCCAGAACTCGACGGAAAGTGGGAAAGGGAGTGTTTTACCACTAGGTACCCTCTGCCTACTCTACTGTGTGCGGGATACAGCGTGAAGCTGATTTAATTAGATTTTTACACAAAATGACAACTGACTCGCTACTCAAATTAATCAAAATTTTTAATGTAATATATTACATCTTGTCTATATTACTTCTATTCTAATTCCTTGCTCGAAGCCATTTCTGAAGGAGCATCACCAGCAAAATGTGCGGTCTCGTTAAACCACGACACTATTGAATAAAGTATATTTCACCAAACTGCATTTGTATGGCGACCGACAGATAATACTCTGGAGTTTCTATTGAGCCACTTTGAGAAGTTATAATGGCAATATTTTTCAAAACTTTAGAAGCATTTATATTGATGAAAATCTTTTAGTTTCTAATCTTGTTAGAAAATATGCAAGATTTGATAATTTAATCCCGTCGTGGTGTAGTGGAACAGCGTCTGACTGTAAATGAGACGGTTGTGGATTCGATTTTCACTCAGAGGATTTTTTTGTTATATTACTGCCAAATTATACAAAAAAAAATCTATGTTATTAGTCTATGTGTTATTATGATGTTCAGTAGTTTATGCGTAAAAGTGGAACAAACATTCATCTCACAAATTTTCATATTTATAATATTAATTAGACTAGGATTGATGCGAATTTGGATTAACTAAATTTGTAATGCCTCATATGCCACATAGTAGAGTAAACAGAGAAAATCTAGTGTATTAAGTAGGTAGTAGACAAGACATTCTATTCCTTCTTACCTATATTTCTCAATATGAACCCATAACACGTTGAGTTGTAGAATTCAATGACATGCTTTATTTTATCAGTGCAAGGAAATAAAAATAATTGTATCATTAATCATTACAATATTATAAGTACTTTAAAAAAGAAGATCTGTAATATGAATAATATTATATATTTTCGATCGAGGCCAGTCGTGGCGCAGAGGCGCAAAGTGTGACTGTAAAATCGACTGGTTGTGGGTTCGATCCCCACTCGAGGAAATGAAATATTTATTTACATTTTCATTTCTTCGCTCTGGTTTCGAGGCAAAGCTCGGCGTTGAGTTCCGCCACTCAACACGCAATACCTCCAAAGCTCGGCGGTAAGTGGGGAACGGAGTGTCTTAACACTAGGTTCCCTCTGCCTACTGTGTACGGAATACAGCGTGAAGCTGAAAAACAAAAAATATAGATTTTCTTTATTAAAGTACTTTATAATATATATTTCTTAATATACCAGTTAATTTCGCTCTTGGGCTCATCTAAACGCGATAAATGCGGGTTGTTGGCCTAATATCGTAGCCGTCGCTTGTATTTATGGTGTGACTCGAGTAGAATTCTTGATAACCTACTAGAATACATACACACAGAGTAAATATTAAAGCTATATTTAATAGCTACGTTATTGATATTATGATAAAGTTGTGAAAGTTTAATAATAATATACTGATTGCTAGTTCTTGCCTATGTTTTTCGTTCTATTTTCAAATGGAAATAATTAAGAGTTGTATCTGACACATTGTAGGTGTTCGAGGTATCTCTGATACCTGCCTGGTATCTGTGGTTCAGAAGTTTTTTTTTGTCTCTCCCATTTACTACCCTTAAGTGCCCACGCTATGCTACGAACGACAAAGCAGTATGCCAATTATTCGCTTAATTCTTTAAGTTTTATATTTAGCGTTTGAAATTTTGATATTTTAAAAGATATGATTTAAAAGATATTATCTTAACACAAATGTTAAAAGTAAAAACCAATTTTTCGTGTGTTTTCGTTGATGCATGCTCTGTTAGGTTAAGGCGTAAAATGAAAAAATTCTGCTCATTATTATTTTCCCTTTCAGTAATTTAGAAAGAGATAGTTAAGGTTTTTCACTCTTCTGTTCGTCTCTACCTAGTGACAAGTTTAAGTATAAATTTTCTCTGAAATACAACATCCAATTACAACAAACACACGGCTAGACTTGTTATTATCAAAAACAGAAGAAACACCAAAAATGCTCTAAATAAACAATTACTTAATGGATTTCCAAGAAGAATTGAGGCCGGTCGTGGCGCAGCGGCACGAGGTGTGACTGCAAAACCGACTGGTTGTGGGTTCGATCCCCACTCGAGGAGATGAAATATTTACTTAAATTTATATTTCCATTTCTTCGCTCT
>DWQW01010737.1:0-11925 GCA_018249695.1 Heliconius erato demophoon
CAAGAATTCTGTTGAGTGGTTTTTTAGGTTCTATAATCGACATATAAACCGACCTAATTTTTATTTTTTTTATATCTTTCATGTACAGAATTGACTTTTCTATCCTTTTATTATATATAGAGATTAAGTTATCGCATACGTTTTGTTTGTACATTGCTTATATTTTTTAATACATAAGTTGCAATTGTAATAGAAAATATAGTGTTTTTAACTTCATGCTGTGTCTATCATAGAGCAGGTAGACATAGACCTAGACACTGTGCTTCTGATACTGCTTGTTGAGTGACTTGGTTATCAGAACGAGGAATCGGAAATAAATAATTACCTCAAGTGGTCATTGAACTCACAACACTCGCGTCTACTAATTATAAAATAGTGGTAAACTCAGCAAACCTTAAATATTGGCATCCCTTGTCACATTAAAATATCTTTGTTTCGACAAAAACTTTAATTTCACGCATCTCGTGTAGTGGTCAGATGAAATAATGTCTTAATGTCTATTACTTCCTCTTTTTTTTCCACCTTTAACTTCACTCTATATCCCGCACATAGCAGAGTAGGCAGAGGGAACATAAGAATTTAATGGAATGACATTCCATTCTCATTAAAACACTTTCGTTTCCTACTTTCCGCCGAATTTGATGACATTACGTGTTGAACACCAGAACTTAACGCATCGCTTAGCTTCGCTACCAGAGCAAGTAAAATGAAAAAAATAAATATTTCATTCATTCCACCGAGTGCGAATCGAACCCATAATCGTCGCGTTTACTGTTCTCATCTCTGGGCTGGTGCACCCCAGTATCAGCTTGAACCATTTGATCGCATACAAAGTAAGCCATTCGAATCATTGGGGACCCACTGATCTGTAAAAGGTTAGACACTTTGGCTTTCCGACGTGACGTAGAGACGTCTCGTCGCTGTGCGTTCTCTACCGCATATATCATGGGGGATGTTCTGAAGAACTCTTTGACCTGTTACCTGCCGCCGAATTATCTAACAGCACAGTATGTCACAAACTAAAATATCCCCCTGGATACGTGGCAATCCACTACTGTGCGATTTCGTAGGCACTTCCTTCCACGAGTCACGGAACTATGGAATGGCCTACCCGCAGCAGTGTTTCCATTTCATTATTTAAAAAAAATATTAGATGAGCTGATACTAAAATTGGCAGATGGTTTTTGTTTTCATTTCAATATTCAACTAATTTCAGATTGTTTCAAGTTTGAATTTCTTTTGATATCTTTTCATCAAGAAACTAATCTCGGCGACTGTTTCATTTTAATATCTAGAAAACTTCAGACTTCTATGACATGGTAGAGATAATTTAATATATTATATTTTGAATACTTACATTACATTTTATTTCGGAGACCATTTGTCACAGTGGGACCGTATGTAGCTTTACAGCTACTTACGTGAGACGGTTGTTGGTTTGATCCCCGTTTGGAGAAACAATTATATTAAAATTATTTCATATCCACTACCCAATACATTTTTTTTGACTTGGAGTAGCAACTTTAGATCGGAATGTTCGGTCACTGTGTGTTCTCTGCCTACCCTGTTACACGCGGGTATAAGTGTGAAGTTAAAAAACCCTTTGTTTCTTTACTATTAGTTTCATGCTTCATACCGCTCCGAGCTCAGAGGTATACATAGGGAACCTGATTGCCTTCGTTTTACATAATATAATGGGTCAACGCAGTTCCTGGCTGCGGGAAATCCACCTGGGTTGCAAACCATTTTAACCCCGACAGCGACATGATCGCAACTACAATTAATGAGGCAGCGGAGGACCTCGAGAAGTAAAATTACTTTTAGTTGCTAAAATGAATGAAAGATCAAAGTGTGAACGATCGCCTCAGTCCTCGTAAATGGTGCCAAAGATAAACCAAATAGACCGCTATTGGATGCGACCTTGATGAACTATTGTGGAGCGATCATAATGGCGGCCATACTCACAGGGCCGACACAAACATAGATAGTCCACACTCGTGACGGATGGTTTCAATTTCCTCAGCCCTACTCGAAATAATCGCTCCTTGAAAAGATCCAGATTCACAGATGTATCTATCTCTGCAGATTCCCCAAACACCCTATATGTGGTCAACGCACAGGCAGAGAAAGCGGACCTTTTCAAGAAAAGAAATGGAAGATGAAACAATTCACCCATAATCACCATCAATGAATTTCAGGGATTAACATACAAGTCTGTAGTCATCATCCAGACAAATTCAATGCAGAGTGAAATAGACGACACCATAACACATGCTATCGTTGCGATCACTAGGTACACAAATGAATACATGTAATAAGTTCTTTGATTTTCACGATTATTACACATTTTTAATGAAACTATTTTAACTGGATTAATCGCGTATATTTAGTATTTTTATATATTTTTGGAAACCCGACGTTTCGAACTCTTTGCAGTAGTCGGTCACGGGTAGACTGTCTACCTAATACTACCTAAATGAATACATGTACTACACCGACGCCAAAAAAGACGCCATCGGCAAGTTCATTCGTCGAGCCACTGAGTCTCCAGTGACCGATATAATAAACTATAACTTAAAGATGGCTATCTCTCATAGAGACCAACAGAACGATAAATAAATTAAGGAACATAAAATATGGAATCCAAAACAAGGCAGCGCAACCACCGGAATAAAACATATAACAAATTAAATCTTCAACATTTCTGTTGTGTAAAGAGTATATTGAAATATAAATAAAAAAAGTCAAAATCAAAAAAAGAGCAGAAAAGGCTACGGACGACCAATGTCCATGGTGAGTTTTTTTAATAATAAAAAAAACGTACGCAGCGTACGAAGATGCAATATTTTGTGATAAAATGTCATTTAGAGATACTTGAGGGTCTCGAGATAAATATAGGATACTTTTTTAACCGAATACTGTAAGAAAAGGAGGTTATAAATACGAGTGTTTTTTTATGTTTGTTACCGCAGAACTTTTGCCTGGGTTAACTAATTTTGATATTTTTTTTATTTGAACCAGCTGCTTCCCCGTGGTCCCACTTTTTTACCCATTTCTGACAATGGTATCTATTTCGTTGCGTTATATTTCGTTGAGTTTCGCTACCCAGCACGTAATGCCTACAGAATTGGGCGGAAAGTATGGAACGGAGTGTCTTAACTCTACGTTCCCTCTGCATGCCCTGCTGTGTGCGGGATACAGCGTGAAGCTGATTTATTTTTATTTATTTTTTATTACTTATATTTACTACAGAACTCACAAGCTGACTTACAATACTCTTGTGTCGTTGTCAAAAGTTCCTAAAGGTTAAATTAGTTATTAAAGTTAACGAATGTTTATTTAGACTTACAGTAAATTTATATTAAGGAGAAATGCAAATATTACTTATTTTTATTATAAGCGCCGTCATACAACGTCGTCCGTCCGTTTATTGTTCAAAATTCAAAGCTTTCCAGATTAAATAAAGTTAACAATTTATAATACGGCAGTTCTACGATGTTTGACTTCGGTACATGATTTAGATATCTTCTGGACGATTTATCTATAACTTTGTTGTGTACTTTATTCTTTAAATTGCTACATTTAACCTATTAAGAGAGTTTTATTGGTAGTTAATACACCGACACTGGCAGTTACAGCAGCTTGAAATTGTTTTAATGTATTTTTGAAGAAAAAATTGACTCTTAGTATGTAGAAAAAATATCCTAACATAGACATTAGAGGTTGTTGTGTCGCAGCGATATAGGTGATTGTAAACGAGACAGTTGTAGTTTCGATTCCTAATTGATTGTTTGCATTTGTTCGCTCTCGTAACAAGATAAAGCGCGGCGTTAAATTGAGCGCCACGACACGTAATGTCTCGTTAATTGGGAAGTGAGTGGGGAACGGGAATCCAAAGACTAAGTCCCCCGTGCCTGCCCTGCTGTATGCAGCGTGAATCTAAAAAGAAACAAGCCACAACAAGGACATTTAATATAACAAATAGGAAATAGTTCTCATAGAGAGATCAGACGCTGTCAACGATACGATACTGTTGATATTGTTGATGATAACAATATCAACAATATCAATAAACTGAGGAATCAAACACGAGCCCATTATCATATCGACAAGACGCGCGACGCGGCGGCGGTGCATCATTTGAACTCTTGCTAATACTATGAAAATGATGTACAAACATACAGACACATACATACATATACTTCAGAAAAACATGCTCATTTTTATTGTTCTATTTAAGAAAAACAAATTAAAGAAAATATTTAAAGAGAGTTGAGTGGACTTTAAGAAGAAAAATGGAAAATTTCGTTTTTTCCCGTTTTCTCTCTCATTGCTTCTCTATGTGAAATGTTAATTTCCCTAGTACAGTAATATGTCCATGCGTTGGTTATGTAAGTAATGGAAGAGTTGCTTCTTTCTTCCATGTTATAAACCATCGCGGCAAGTTGAAACGTCCCTCATTGAAAGCTAGCTTAACTTGATTTTCCTGTGTGCTAAAGAATAAATCTTTATATAGGTTTTTTTTTCAAAGCTAGTATCTTTTTCATACAGATATGCATAAACAAAAAGTTCCAACAACAGTATAAACAACTTGACGCGACGAGAGCCTATTAATGAAATCGAGCGCTTGGACAGTGTCGAAAATGCACAGTTTTAAATACTGCAATGTTTTAATAATTATACTTAATTTCTCGTTTTAAAATGTATAATTATTTTATTAAAAAAAAAAAAAATGTTTCATAAATATTAAACGCTACTTTTCTGTGTCCCCACGCGTCTCTTACATATAGCAGGGAAATGTATGAAAACGTTTTTTTTATTATTTAGTTTATTTACTACAGACAATTGGTACGTACCCTTTTTCCCGACTGCTAAGGAAGGGTTATGTTTTTCGCGCGTATCTTGTATGTATGTTATATTCTTTATTACCTCATATCTCCAGAACCGCTGAACGGATTTACATATTTGGGGTATCGTTAGATTTGTATTAGCAACCCAAGTGTTCTTAGATAGGTGACGTTAAAAAAAAATAATCATGGCGGCTGTGGGACGCCATACGACTTAGTGAAAAAAAAAATCATTCGAATACCACAATATGGGTATCAAATTCAAGAGTTCAATACGAAGATTTCAAAAAGGTATATCATGATTATCATTATCATAATAAATCCTTAGGAAAAAGTGAAAAATAAAAAAATATTTGTAAGAACAAAAACCCCGACTGCATAAAACTAAAAAGAAAATAAACAAGTCCAATAGTTTATTAGGATTAACAGTCGGCCTATAAGTAATTCTTCAATCAATAAAATCTTTACCAGGAACTCCGCATAATTTAAAGAGGTCCCGGCTGTTAATCCTAATAAACTATTGGACTTGTTTATTTTCTTTTTAGTTTTATGCAGTCGGAGTTTTTGTTTTTACAAATATTTTTTTATTATTATGTGTAATTTTCTTATCATACATATTAATTACATTATTGTACTATAAGAAAATATTATTTTTATCTTTACATTATTTAAAAATTTTCACTTAGCTATAAGGTGATAAGCGAGTTTTTATATAATTTCAGTCACATTTTGGTAACAAGGCAAAACGTGGCGTTGTGTTATGCCACTCATCACGCAATGCTTCCAGATTCTACTTAATTATTTCTCTTTCCGTTCCCCACTTCTCTCGAAAGTGGGGAACGGAATGTCTTAATACTAGATTCCCTCTGCCTTCCCTGTTGTTTGCGGGATACAAGGTGAAGCTGATTTTTTAATTTATTATTAAGTATAATACACATTATTATAAAAACACGAATACTTTTGTTATTTCGCGGGGAAGCCGCCATCGGGACGAAGTATTAATTTTTTTTAAAAAATAAGTTATTTGTAAATCTTAAAGTTTGATTTTATACGTTTTATATTTGTTGTATACTTTCATCACTTTTATACCGTAAACAAAGACTAGAATGTTGCAAATATAAATTAGTAGATATAAATAAAAAGCTCAACAGAATATTTCTACAGCAGAAAACATTTTTTACTACCTATCTCGCTGTCTGCGGGATACAGCGTGAAGCTGCTTTTAGAATACATCTACTATATCGAAACGGTGGGCTTTAGAAATAAATCATGTTATATTTCCTCAAATCCATACATTTTTACATTTAAAGTGGAACAGTGTATATTTCCTAACGTACAAAGTTGCCTTAACATTCCATGTTTGTGGTAAGAAATTTTATATATGTACACACATTGCCTAAAAAGCTGAAGAGTTGATTTGGTTGACCTCGTTAATCTAAGGAACTACTAGTCTGATAAGTACTTTATCGTACTAAAGTGAGGAGATAAATACTAAATAACTAAGGTGTCTTAAATTAATTTGTAATTAATACAGCTTATAATATATATTAATAATTAAAGAATACAGAGATGAGTCACAAAGTTCCCCAAGACACATGAACCTAAACAAATAATAGTAAAAATAAATAAAATCACAAAGTGCTACGAGCAGAGTTCTACGACGGCTGTTGGCGCGACGATAGTTTTAGTATTTTTATGAAAATGTTCACACTTATAACAAGCTTTTATGTGTGAATTGTCCCCGTTGTAAAATTACTAAAAGTATTGTATGACACATGACACGTTCTAAGTATCGGAAGTAACTCTGACCGAAACCATTCCCTGGGTTACATCGAAACGATTGACGTGACGTAATATAGTCAAAGACATTTTCAATTCGAATCAGTAGTTCCTAAGATAGAGCGTTCAACCAAACAAACTGATTAGCTTTATAATATTAGTATGTACAATAATCTACCTACCTAAATTATGATTTATTAAGGCATTATAAATTTAAATTGAATTGCATTACGCATATACGTAGATGAGTTGCTTTATGTAGAGACCAGCATGGCGCAGTTGTTGTACATTTCATTGCATATCATAGATATTGATACAGCTTCACGCTGTATCTCACACACAGGAGGGTAGGCAGAGGGAACCTACTTAGTGTTAAGACACTCCGTTCCCTACATTCCGCCGAGTTCTGGAGGCACTGGGTGTGCGGGCATGGCGGAATTCAGCGTCGCGTTTTACCTCGGCACCAGACCGAAGACTTGAAAATATAAATGTAGATAAATATTTTCTTTCCTCGACTGGGGATCGGACCCACACAACCAGTCGATTTTACAGTCACACTTTGTGCCCCTGCGTAAAATGTAGTGATTAATCACGAGATGCTTAGAAAGAGTAGACATCTAGCTACCTACTATTTGTTACTATGTTAAAATGAAATCATATAATATCTAAATGTACAGATGGTAATTTCCGTTGAAACTATTGATGTCGTCATTAGGAGCTCTCAATGAACACTACAAAGTCGAGATCAAAGTTAATATCCTTCATTAACATCTCCTCACTCCAGACTCGATAACTAATTAATACAATTTAAAGATTATGAAAGTATATTTTACGTTGTCACATTAAGCATAAAATTCTAGGAAAATTAATTCATATATGTTTCTTCGGGAAATCCAAAGTAAATGGAAATTAAATAAGTGGTATTTTATTTTAGTATTCCGCATAAAGCAGGACAGGCAGAGGAATTTCAGTAAGTGACCTAACACTCCATTCCCCACTTTCCTCTCAATGTTTAAGACGTTGCGAGTCGGAACTCAATGCCGCGTTTTGTCTTATTACACGAGAGGATATATAGTAGAAATCAAACTCACAACTGTGACGTTCAAACAACAAACAAAAAACATCCTAACTTCAATAGAAAGGATGGCTGGAAACTTTCCACACCACGTGTGATCACGGACTACTGCAAAGTGTTCGAAGCGTCGGGTTTCCAAAAATGTATAATCTTAATATACACGATTAATCCGGTTAAAATAGTTTCATTTAAAATAGATAAAATACCGCTACTCTACGTTTGCTTTATTTAAAGTGTATTAATTAAAAAAAACATATTTTAATACCCGTATAAGAGTAGAACCAACGACTACCTCAAACACTTTCCTACTACACCGCAAAAGCATTAACAATGTTAAAGTATCATTTAATTAGTCCCCGAGGTAAGCCGTGGAGCTTTGAGGGCTCTTCGTCCATTTAAATTAGAACCGCCCTCTGACTGGTCTCCAGGCGCGATACTTAGTAGAGATAGTAGAGTTGTATTATAATGAAACAAACGATTAGGACTTTAAGTTGTTTTGGAGAAGTTTTGTCGATGTGTTTATGTTATAAAATAACAACATACAGATTTATATATTGAAATTCCTTTTAGAATAATATATTTATACTAACTGTGTAATACAGCTTTACGCTGCACTGATCATAGTAGAGTAGGCAAAGGAAACCTAGTGTTAGGACTTAAAATAATAAGTCGCTTTGGTTGTGGAGAGAGTTAAGCTACAATAGTCTATAACTTTTAAAGCATAAGTGAAATTTGTATAAATTAATTGTTGGATCTAGTTTTCTTTTTGAAATAATATTGTTTTATTTAATCGTTTTACTTTATAGGTGATAATTTCAAAATTTATTTTTAACGATATTTTTTTTAGTAGCGGAAATTTCTATAAAAATTTCCAACAGAGACGCTAAGAACATAAATAAGTTAAGGCGTATGGCGGTGATCAGCGAGATATAACTTTTTATTTATGAACTGATTTAAGTAAATTAAATACTAAATGTTTAGGGATATTTGCCAAAATACAATATTGAATACTGCATTTAAGACGGTTGTCTTAGATTAGCATGCACAAAGGCACACATAAATAGACAACAGACTAATCGACTAAAATTAAAATTATATATTTTTTTTCATTGTAAAAATCCCAGAAATTATATTTTTCCCTATATATCTTCCGTGTTCAGACGCAATTAGTTACGATTTTATTATACAGAACAGAGAATAAAAAGAACTATTTATAAAAACAAAAACCCCGGTTGTATAAAACTAAAAAGAAAATAAACAAGCCCAATAGTTTATTAGGATTAACAGCCGGGACCTCTTTAAATTATGCGGGGTTCCTGGTAAAGATTTTATTAATTGAAGAATTAGTTATAGGTCCCGACTGTTTCAGTTTTTTTTTTAATTTTTGGAATATTATAAATTGTAAAAAAATTAAGTTGATTGTTTGAGGACGTTTTACATAGAAGTATATCGTAATGTTTATCAGACGACGAAAGCCGGGTCTAGGCGTGTGGTCACTTTGTTGCTGCAAACTATACACACGTGAAAAAAATAAAAGTAAATATTCCCTCAACTATTACTCGAACTCATCACCATCCTATCCACTCAGATAACGTAAGAAAGAGCTATATTTGTCCAGATCTTCACGAACTTTTGTTTGTGGTCTGGAGACTTGTGCTTTCAGGGATTTAGTTGGCCAAATTTGTCATTAACTTACCTTCGCGAACTAGTTGTTCCCTCCTAACTCAATAATGGTTGTTCCCGATTTTGTTTACCCTAGACCTAAAAGTTTTAGGGCGCTTCTAAGTTAGTGAGGTTAATTAGTGCCTTAGTATATTGACCGGTGTTTGTGATGTAAATAATTATTTATTTATTTATATGACATACCAATATTACAGTGTAACCACTGGACGATGAGATTGTGATCAAGATGATGAAGCCATAGATATAGTTAAGAGATACTGAACCAACTTTGGCGAAATTTGTACCAAAGTCAAAGTCTGTTGTCAAGGCAAAGAGTGGCGTTGAGTTCCGAGTCTTAACACAAGGGTTAGATAGCAGTTGGACTTCAAGTGATTGATTTGTGGAAGATATATGGAAATAATGACATATATCTAATAACAAAGTTGACAACATCACATCTGTTTGTCGTACTTATATATACCTGCAAGTCGCTGCTACTCGTACGTTCAAAACATTACGCTTGTGGGTTGAAGTCCCATTCTTTGGAATATTTGTTTTCATTTCCTCGCTCTGCTATTAAGGCAAAATTTGTAAGTAGCGTTGAGTTCCGCTACACAATACTACAAGCAAAATTTAGTTGGTACGTTTGTCAATATTTTGTTTGGAAATTAAAAGTCAGCTTCACGCTGTATCCCGCACACAGCAGGGTAGGCAGAGGGAACCTAGTGTTAAGACATTCCGTTCCCCATGTAAAGGTTCGAGACAACAGAACCACATTTTATAAATCAGTCCTTCCGCGTGCCGCGCCTAAACGGACGCATTTACGCAGACGTGTAAAATATAATTATTAAATGCACATACGTGTTTTCATTTATGCACCCACCGGTGCACCCACTTTCCGCTGAGTTCTGGAGGCATTGCGTGTTTAGTGGCGGAACTCAACCTCCCTTCTCAAGTCTCGACACCAGAGCGAAGAAACGAAAATATAAATGTAAATAAATATTATATTTTCTCGAGTGGGGATCGAACCCACAACCAGTCGATTTTACAGTCACACTCTGTACCCCTGCGCTACGATTGGCCTCAAAATCAAAATTCGCTTATTTATATCGTAATTAAATGAGACTTCCTGTGGAAAGACACGGGAAATAACAGATGAATGTATTTTCATTGTGCGGTACAATGTCCTGTTTGTACCACATTTTGTATTATAACACAATCACAATAAAACAGGTAGTCAGGGAGCTTTCGATGTAAGGCTCTGATCGACCCGCCCTGATTCATATCACTTCCCCATTATCACAGGATTTGATGTCTCACCTGCAAGTGAGGCTTTGAAGACGACGAAATCCGATAAGCTCCTCGTCCACGTGCGAGTGTGCTCCGCCGTAAGTTTTTCTTATCCGACAACATCCTGTTTGTGAGTGAATTTTATAATGTTTTAGACGTTTTATGTACAGGTTTTATTCTTTTTTTTTCAAAGATTTTACGTATTGTACAAATAAAATAATAAAGGTGTATGATAAAATGATAATTTCCTGAGTCTTTTCAGTTTTTTCTAATGTAATTAGGTAAAGAAAATATTACTATTAATCATGTGAACCCACAATCACCGCTTCGAATCAAGTTCGTTTAAACAGCGCTGCAACTCGTCATCCGTCCGATACAAGGTAAATACTCGTACATTAGGATATTTGTAGAATAAATTAACTGAAACTTATCAGACTATATAGGACAACGGTACAGACAAAAACTAAATCAAACTTTGAGCCTATTTCAATTATGAAATAGACTGTGTGAAGCTTTACAACTTTTATTATCATATTATTTGTATTGTATAAATTCGTGCGTAATCCGTTTGTTTACTTCGTGATTGCTGGATTAGCAAATTTAATGTTTTATTTTTTATTCATTAAAGTTACATTATATATAGAAATAATTTATATATTTCATTACACGTCTCTGAGGTCGTCACAATACAGGAGCAGGAGAAAGAACAGAAACTTTTCTTTGATTTTCACGATTATAAACCCGACATTTCGAACATTTTACGTGGATCGCGGGTAGACCTGGCATTCTAACAGAAGCAAAGTGTTTGACTGTCAACGCAACGGTTGTGGGTTCGAGGAAATGAGATATTTTATATATTTATTTTTTCGCTCTGATAATGAGGTAAAACGCGGCGATGAGTTGACAGTGGGGAAGTGTTAAATGTATGAAATATATAATGTTAAATGTTTTAAGCCGACGTCAGTGCCCCCACTTTCCCTGCACCGTTTCACGCTACACTGTACTTTCATAAAAATACTTTCATAATTACTAATCACATATATAAGTTACATTTCTATTACACAATAACCTGACAAGTTAATACCTACGTGGATTTGAAGGGATATTTTACGTCATAAGATTTACGTCGCTCACAATGAAGCACTTGTCTTTTGTCAGTGTAAAGTACCTAATGCCACAGAGCGCGACGACTGCGGCATTAGATGATACTGCTAAAGCTGCTTAATCCATATACTCGTATAATTGTGGTGACGTAACTCATCAAATAAAATA
>DWQW01010738.1:0-11924 GCA_018249695.1 Heliconius erato demophoon
GTAATGCTTTTTTAATAGCTTATGAAAGATTTCGAAGCCATCATATAAAGAAAATAATCTATAATCTGTTTTTGAGATTACAAAGAAATCTGTGTGAAATTATAAAAAAATCATTACCACTATGACTCGGTAGGTATTAGTATTATTTAATTGTATACATTGCCTTGGACGTCCTTGCCTTATATGGAATAGATCTATTCTTAATGTCATGCTTGTCTCACATAGAATAAACTATTAAAAGCTTACGTAAGTATTATATATATAAAAAAAATTACTAAAATATTGCAAAAATGTTATGAGTAACAGGTTACATTTTGAAATTAAAGTAAGGAAAAAGAAAGAATTTAAATAGAGCACCATTCTGCGCTATTCATATATATTGCGTTAGGAAAAAAATGGTTATTTGCTTTTTTTGGAATAAGCTATTAGGGATTAAATTTGTATATTTTAATTTTCTCTTTTTATTAATTTATAAACTAAATTCAGTACTTCTTGTATAGGTCTAAGAAAATGTATAAATGAAAAATTGCACTCAGAATTTAGAAGAAGATCATTAGTGCTATACCTAATACAAAAAAATCCTTCGAGTAGTTGTTTTTTAATCATTACATATCGAAGAAAATGATGAGAGTGAAGGGTGAGAGCGTAAAGCAAGGAGGGTAGGCAAAGCGAGCAAAGCGGGCAGAGCCCGAAGCACCCTTGCATAGTAGGCTATATTAAAATCATTTTATGTATTCTATATGACACATCAATTAAACGTGTTTCTCAACGACCAACAATATCCCGTATAATAATTTTTTTATTCATTTTTCAATTCACAAGAAGTGATACGAGGGAAGGATTGTAAAACCATTTTGTGTAAACCAATTGAACTTTTAGGATAATGGTAGATATAGAATATGTGTATTTTTAATTAAAATAATATGTGCTTATTTAGTTAGTCTCTGAGTATAAAGTCTATTAAAAGTTTATTTGAAATGGATTTTTCATTAAAATTTCCCAGCTACAAATAACAATGTACTTACTAGAGTCTCTCTGAGTATCAGTTTTTAATAGTAGTACTTACTTTGTCTAAGATAGTAATTTATTGTTAAAATTATAAAATTTTTATAACTATCATTAAAAATCTAAATAAAAAAAATATTTAAGACAGTCAGTCAATCATGTACGAATAATCGCAATTATAAAATACATTAATAATAGGACTAATTAAAGCAATTGTATATAATATAATGCAATAATATTATTATTATTATTATATTTGATTTAGTCATACTCTTTGTAACGGATATTATACGTATTATATAGGGTACAGCTATTGTATATGGAAGTCACGTAATAAATATTACGATTTAGAACATTCTGTATACTAAAAATTTGAGACGAATTCCAAAAAATAGCGGCGTTGTTAAGGCAAAACATTAAAATCATCTTACGAAATTTTTTTTTGTTTGTCAACATGACATTTCTCGTAGAGTAAAAATAACACTATATGTGGATGTATTTTTTTGTAACAAAATCACCCTATAAAATCTATACATACACATATATATGGACTTACTTAATTAATATTTGTTGGCTATTAATAAAACTTAAAACCAAAATAAAAAATCAAGGTTCGGTGTAAAGAAAAATAAACAAGTAGAACAATTCAGTTTAAAATTACTTAAATCTTAAGGATAGATTGATCTAATTATAATCACTTTACGATGGCGATTCATCAAAAGGAACCTTATGTTGAGACACCTTCCCCACTTACCGCCTGATTTTCCAGACATTAGCGTTTTGGCACAATGCCGCGCGCTGTCTACTAGTGTAGAGAAATAACAATCTTTTTTCCCCCCCGTGGGGATAGAACCTACAATCGTTGCATTTACAATCAAGCTCCGTTCCACTACGCTACGACACGACGGCCTTATTTTATTATCTTAAATTGCGACAAATAATGGTATGCTATTTATATAAAAATTTTATACGAGCCCACAACAACAAAAATTTCTAAGCTATGTTTTAATAATATTTATAAAACCTATTATAATTATCTAATAGTTATAAATCACACCAGTCCCTTCTATAATTGATGTTTTATTACATATTAATGAGAAGGCCTACTGACTTGTGGTAGGCCTTGATTAAACCAACGTCGTTTTCATTTATTTACATCGCTGTATACAAACATTTCTTATATATAAGACAGATATTTAAAGAATATAAAAGAATGTGTTTAATAATATATTGATTTGTTATTATTTTATTACAAATCACTTCTGAAATAAAGGTTTATTCATCAATAAAATTTGAATCACAAATAAAGAATGGATGTCGTCATTAGGCAACTGAATAACAATGTAGGTATTTTTTCAAGCGATTTACTTTGAGAAAAAATTTAAGAAACTCAATGTTATTTTATAAGATCTTTTAAGAGACTTATTATCGTATAGATTTGATTTTATTTGGTTTCAGACTCAGATAATTTTAATTTTTATATAAAAAACGTGAAACATGTCACATAACCACATAGCGAGTCTTAGCTGTGAATATTAATAGTTTTGAGTTAAAATTCAAATCATATACTCAGATCTACGCTCCCATGATTTCCTGAAAAAATCGTATTTCTACATTTACTTAAAATAAATATATGGCCGTTCATATTCATCATTATATAGGTACTCAAAATTAAGAGGGTACTTTCGGTTGACCTACTATTATGAAATTTGGCAGCTAGCATCTACAGGTAGTACTAGTTTAGGAAAAAAAAATAAAACTATGCATTTTTTGGTTAAGTCCTAAAAAATAATAGCCTTAAATAGCAAAGAACACGTATTTCGACACTATAAAGGGAATCAAAATTATTAGGGTACTTTCAGTTAACCTAGAATTTTGAAATTTAGCTAGGCAGCTAGCATGTACAGCTGAAAACTATACATTTGTAGTCAAACTCTAAAAAATAATAGCCTTTAAAGGGGGCGAAATTTGGTATTGAAGCCGCTAGTTCAAGTGAGGTTTCAGATGAAAGAACTCTGACTAAGCGATGCCTGCATTTCAGAAAAAGCTCAAGATCTCCAATATTTTACGGAACCCTCGGTGGGCAAACCACGCGCACACGACACGCACTTGTCCGGTTTTTTTGTAATTCTGCCACAAAATCTTAAAAATTTAACTTTTATGTTACCATGACAGTAATCAGCTAAATATATTAAATATAGTTTTATAAAACGAGTTCTTTTAATCTGTAGATAAAAAACGAAAACAACTGGGTCTATAAGTAAAGTGACAGTACAAAAGGCACTGTACAGGCACCACGTGTGTGACATAAAAAGCCATATATAAATCAGTGCAATGATCGAGCATGACTGATTCGATACGAATAAATGCAAAACTTGATACTAACGAGCCGTATTCACAAATAGTTAGCTATTATAGTTTACTAGAATGTATATTATTATATAAATATATATTATATATACTAGTCGTCGCCTGCATCGTTTTTTGTGTAGGCTTTAAAACGTAAATGGAAAAACCCGAATTTTCCCTGAGTAGGTTAGAGGCATGCCAAATTTCAATCTTCTAAGTTGATAACATTTTCATTCATTTTTAATTTTACTCATTACTTAGAGAACAGTTGTGTTTCAGGGGCACAAAGTGTGATTGTAAGCGCTACTGGTTGTGGGTTCGATCCCCACTCGAGAAAATTAAATATTTATTTAAATTTATATTTTCATTTCTTCGCTCTGGTGTCGAGGTAAAACGCGGCGATGAGTTTCGCCACTTAACACGCAATCTCCTCCTCCAACATTCGACAAAAAGTACGGAACGGAGTGTCTCAACAATATTAATATTATAACAATATACGGAGGTTCCTTATGCCTACGCTAATGTGTGCGGGATACAGCGTGAAGCTGATTTAATTTAATTTCAATTTTTTTTAGTTTTGTCCGATGTACATACATAGATATAATTTCATCTAAAATTAACTTTTTTTCATTTAAATTCCGTTCTTTTATTTTTCGGATTGAAAATAAAATGAATTGAAAGTGAACATGCTTCAGATTTTAAAAATTAATTTATACAATTATTAGTTCTATTATATTACTAAATTTTGCATATATAAATTTCATATATTACTAAAAAAATACTATTATCATAGTATATTTTGAAAGATTAGCGAAATCTATCCATGAATAGTATGAATGGTACGGTAATGTACATAATGTCAATGCAAAACGATATTAATGAAGTTGATTCAGAATGTGACGGAGAGAAAGTGCTTGCTATTTATTAGACGAGATATATATTATTCCCATTTGTAACTGAACTTGCAGTAAAAGATATATCTAGTAATATAGGCATGTATGATGGTGACTTTTGTATAATAATGATGTAAAACATAGGAAAAATTGTATGGAAATAGATAAAGAATGTACTCTATTTTCAATTTCGTTTTTTTTATTCATGAACCTTAGATATTTAAGCGCGTATTTTTGGTGTGTAAGTATGTTTGTCTACAAATTTCTCGGAAACTAAAAGTCATATGGAGATGATCCTTTTTAAATGAAATAAAATATGTTCCAATTTAGGTAACATTCCAAGTTCAATTAAGAACGGTTCACTATTTTTTTTTATTGCTTAATATATTTGAGTAAAATAAACTTTACACATAAATAAATAAATGTTCCTACAATTAATCGCATTAGAAATAAGTTTGCTTCTAAAATGTTACCCAAAGTATGACTTAAGTTTGAATAAAAAAAATCGAAATTGAAAAACGAAACCGTATGACGAATCACAAAACGCTATTACAAAATAATAACAGTAATCAAAATTTACTTTTAGCGAACAACTGTTAGAAATTGAAGTGAAACGTCGCCACGACGCGGAAACGAGGAAAAATATGTGCTACAACAATTATTTAACAACTTTAATAAAACGATAAATGTACTTTCCTTTTCATTTTGTACATTTAAGGCATGCTGTGGGTGTGGTTTTACTTGGGGACAACTTTATATGAACAAATTATAGTTGATAGAATTGTTCAAAATTTGCGATAATGGTCGTTTATGGTATAATTAAAAGTTTTGCTCTTATCGTATTTTTAAACCTTAAATTTTTACTTAATACTTTATCAGTGCCTATTTGTATATGTTTGTATTGTATATGTTTCAAGGTTTATGTTTGCAAATTTATCTTATTTGAGTCTAAGCTGGACAGAATTGACTGAAGACGTACTGTGCTGATAGTTCAAATAAAAATATAATTTTAATATATAAAAAAATATAAAATAAACTTAACTTCGCTACACATTTATGGTGAAAGGTCCCTTACTTGCTAAGCTAAAGTACATCAGTCTATTTGACTTCATATAAGACATTAGTGTTATATTCATATAGGTAAAGAGAAATGCCGCTATGATGTTTAACTGTAAATGCAATCATTGTAGGTTTGATTATCATGAGGAATATTTCACCACTAAATAAAATCTCGAAAATTTGACTTTTGGGAACACAGTGTCTCAACGTTAGGTTCCCTTTACTTACCTTACCGAAGTAAGAAATATATGGCTATTTACATGCGTGGAACCTTCATTGTTGTAAATAAGTTCCAAGTCTCAAATGAGCGGGATTATTTTGAGCCTTCAAGTTTACTCTTTATGATCTCTTAGAAGTGACTTACCAGAGCATAACGTTACGCTAGTATGTCGTCTGATTGCGAATCGTTGCTACATTGGTGTATGTCTAAATTGTGGTAATTTCCCATAAAAACTGCTACCAAGGTTACATTTAGAAATTTGTTGGTACAAATTTACATTTAATTTTTATTAAATGATTAAAATAATCTGATATAAATGTTGCGCGTGCGTTTCTACACAGAATTAGAAAAAATATAACTTCTTGTCTACTTAATGGATATCGATGAAATTTTTATGTTTTCTTATTTTTTGAAACCGTTAGTTAGGCTTTGTTTTACTTAATACCTTTAATGATCATTTGAATTAGTTTTTGGGTTCCTATTTCAATTGACGTTTATATTGCTGAGGATAAATTAATTTCTATGAAAAGTATGGACAATTTATTTTAAACTACTAGTATTTAATGATATTTCTAACTCTTTAATTTCTTTGTTTATAGGAACACATACAAGAAGTGCTGGATAAGTGGACACAAATCGACGATGAAATCTGGGCGAAAGTGATAGTATTTGAGAAGAATCGACGTGTGGCAAAGGCATATGCGCGCGCGCCGGTGCTTACTATCAATGGATCAGATGACGGTTTCGATGGCATGAGGTAAGATTCAATAATAGTATGTTGAACTTACTTCAAGTCTTTCTGGAGAAATAGCTAAATCATATTGAAAAATTAAGCAGTCGTACTGTTTTGCAATATTTTTTTTGCAAGCTAGTAGTTTTCAGAGGAAACCTTAAAATATATCAATTCCGTTAAATATTATTGATGTACTTTCTGTAAATTTTCATTTATTAATTGTTTTTGAATAATTTTATATATTATTTGTCTTTTATTAGTCATAATTAAATTTTGATGGAACTTTCGTATTAGAAGTCGTTTTAACTAAAAATTTACTTCATAATGTTACTGTCACTACCAGTCATTAAACAGACACGACCTTACATACTTTCTAATATGTGACTATAAATAAAATTTAAGTCCTCAAATAAATATACCACAAAAATAAATAACTCAGCAGTATAAAGCAAATCAGCAACTTAGCACACTCAAAAGCTGTAAAGTGCTCGACAAGACTATATTAGAGTGGCGATTACAATGATTTATTCATATTGCAAAATACCGACCAACCAAGCCCTGGCACGTGGCGCCCTACATTGCGACTAATTATACGACTGTATCAGTCAACTATCTCGAGGTGAATGTTAAATTTTGTATAAAGTTCGAATTAATATAATTTTTCATATTATATTTAGTAAATGATGTTGTAAATATTGATAGTTGATAGCTAGAAGGCCTCTTGGTGATGGTTCTGGATTGAAATTCTACTTTAAGTATTTGTTTAGTCAAGATATAATGAAGCATCTATGTCTGAAAGTAGTTCTTAGGGCGAAAATGTCTACGTCCGCTAGCTATTGAACACTAAATGAAACTAATAAAAGTAATGATATCGATAACGATTTAGAACCAATTACTTAACGTGTCATTGTAAACTTGTCTCCCGAAGCACTCAGCAAAATTACAACTGATAAATCTATCATTAAGATGTTTTTTACCCGATAACCAAAAAGATAGGTTATATAAGGAGTAAAATACGATATTGAGTTCGCGATTTGAGTCACTACTCCTATCCTGATCTCTTTTATAAAAAATACTATATAATACGTACAAAATGAAATGAAGTGTCAGAATAGAGTGATCTAACACTGGCATTTTTCTCTTAATATAAAAAAATCTGCAATTATTCAAGTAAAGACATATTCAAACAAAACCAGGGTTCGCGGTTGTGGGTTGGATTCTCACACTGAGGATTGAAATATTAATGTTACCTTGGTCTAGTGTAGACAAAGCGCGGCGTTGAGTTCCATCACTCGACCCGCAATGTCTCAAATTGATCTGAAAGTCGCGAAATATCTTAACACTAGTTTCTCTCTGCCTGCTTTGCTATATGCAGGATACGTGAAGCTAATAAAACACAAAGAAAATAAATGTCAATACATCCCTACAAGTCCACCCTAATTATAATACAAACGAGATCCTTTTCCACCTACTACGGCACTCCATACTGTTGAGTGGGGCGGCACAGCTTACACAATCCCCGGTGTGATAATTGGTTACATTGCAAATCGCTGGTGGACTAGATTAAATCTCTAAAGTCTATGTAACGATGTCGGTTTTATATAACAAAAGCGTGGAATTTGGAAAATATTGCTGTAATTGAAATGTTGTGGAACGTTCGATATTATTTTTTGTGTATTTATTTTTGTTAGTAATATTTTTTTATTATAATTTTGATAGCTAACACTAAGTGTGAACTTTTTATTTCACTCGATGTAGCCTTATGGTTTGGATTGGATTTGGTCTACGGGCATCGTTTTTTTCTTTTCAATTTAACTCTGTTTCCCGCATACAGCAGGGTAAGCAGAGGAAACCTAGTGTTTAGACGCTCCGTTCCATAATTTCTGCCAAATTCTGGAGACATTCCGTGTTGAGTAGCGGAACTCAACGCCGCGCTTTGACTGGCGTAGTTATTTTTGCTAAAAAAGTCTCTCTGAGTAATATTTTGTTAAAACATACTGTAATTTTAGTTCATGCTAGCTATCATAAGCTTCCACGTAATTTCACAACGCGTCGTAAAAGACAAATTGCTTAAATCGCCAGATTTCCTTTCCCAAGTAAAAATACTTGCCACTACGACGAAATAAAATCAACGACGCGCAAACAAGGTCGCCTCGAATGTTGCATTTATTTTTATAAGTAAATATTAGTTAATGAAATTTTAACAAAATATTTTGAGAAATAAATTTAATCTACTAAGCGAGTTTATAATATGTCCTATTTTAATCGTTATTTACACTTCACTTTATTTAATATTAGGGAATTCCAGAGATTCTTCCGAAGATTCCGAAGAAAAAATAATGCATCGATTTTCCAAAAAAAAAAATTAAAAGTCTTATATATCAAATAAATTTTTCAACTCTAATAAAACTATTATTCACTTTGAGATGGCGGATAGTGCGCGATGTCATCTCAGCGTCGTAATGACGCTCAAGTCTAGAACATTGAGGTAGGTTAGTGTTTTCAATTTTATTTATTTTTACCTCTCCAGCTGATAGGAAGGAGGAATCGTATATTAGACTTAATGATTACATTTAATAAATTTATGTTTTTTCACAAAACAAATAATTATAATATTATATCTTTTTGTAATTTTATTGTAATTTTGTATTCTTTCCTCCAACGCACTATGCCCGTTTTTCTCAATAGTTTAGTTTTTTTTATATTCTTGTTAATTTTATACCGTACTGTACTATAAATAAAGAGATACTTTTTTGTTTATGCTATGTTTAGCGTACTACCTACTTGATTTTGATCAAAAATAAGTTATGTTTTAGTACATAATTCTCAATCATCCATTTTTCACATTACTTCAAATTCTTAACATGGACATGTTTTAAAACAACATAATATATCAGTAACACAAATATTAACAAAAAAAACCAAATTATCTAATATATAATTTACCTACAAAAAAAATCAAACTTCATATAACTTAAAACAAATTCCAATTTATCAAATTCTTTTAGCCCGATAACACTGAACAGTAACTAAATAAATATTGACTCCACTAGGAAGTGTCGTAGACTCCCTGAAGTCGGCTATCAGATGCACACACACGAATTTCACCATTTTAATGAAACTACACATAGATTTAATTAGCCAGATCAGTACGGGAGCCACAAACAATAAAGATCGAACATTTCCCACTAATAATTAGGACTGGTTTACGTCTGTGATAGGGAAACCGCACCGACGTTAATTTCGTTTGAATTAATGGAGTTTGGTGCGCAGGAAATAAATTCGCTGCAGTTCTTCAGCTTGGTTGATTCATTTTGTTGTTTTGTTTTGGGATTGTTTTGCAGATTGAAATATGTTTAAGTAATGGTGAACTGTCAGTATTTATTTGTATATTAGTTGTATTTTAATTAGGAAGCCGTGGATTTTTTTATCGGTATTTAGAAATAATTTTATCTAACGAAGTCTGAATCTGTGGTACTTAAGTTTAAAAGTCTTTAATATTTGATCAAAACAAATTAACAACAGGAAAAATTTAAAACTTCTAAAAAGTATTAGATGGCAATAAAAAAAATCACGCAAGGTGCTCCTGATGATAATCGATATATTTACAATAGGGAGGAAGTAAACATTGTTTGAGAGCAAAAATGGTGTAAACTACAATGCACTGACCCGTCGGCGTGGTCAGGGAGACTGGATATGTATCTGATACTGTGTTATTTATGTGTGATTCCGAATTCAATACCCCTTTTGTCATAGCTAGGTTTGTGTTTAGAAAAGCTGTAGTAGTAGTCCTTGAAGTTCTAAGTTTACATTACTATAAAAAATAACTATATTATAGATTAAATATTCCGAATTCTAGATTCTCTACCCTGTTAATTTCAAGATACAAAATAAAGGTAAAAAACATTTATTTCCGTGAATAGGATTTGAATCCACAACTAACTTAGTAAAACATAACTTTGCCTATGTAGTAAGAATTTACTTGCTGAGAAATAAGGAAATTCTAAATTATGACCATTTATTATAGGTAAATTGGCCAGGTGTATTGTCGCCCTAATTCTATGCCCAACCTCGTCGATAATGTCTCAGCGATGCATACGTTGGGCGGCACGCGCACAAATACCTTTACAATATACGACTCATGTCGTATGCGATAAATTTTTTCACTTCGGTATTTGTTTATTTAATTTATTTTAATTTTATTAAATTGTTATTATTAACGAGTTTTGTGATAATGACACTACCGTCTGTTAAACGCAGAGGTCAAGTATTTAATATCAATCCATTAGAAGGGAATAGTTGCTTTGTTTAATAAAACTACTTTTCACGGATTTTATAGCGTGTAATTCATTTATTTACAGTGAGCGCCACGTTTTGATTGCTTTAAAAACTGTGATCGGAACCAATTGTAAAATTTATATCTGATAAAAAGGTACTGCGAAAAGTTGTTGTG
Source organism: Heliconius erato demophoon (assembly GCA_018249695.1). Lineage (NCBI taxonomy): Eukaryota > Metazoa > Arthropoda > Insecta > Lepidoptera > Nymphalidae > Heliconius > Heliconius erato. Next base: position 10,713 of record DWQW01010738.1, read on the forward strand.
AAAAGTAAAGTTATCGTGAAAATTTGAGAAAGTAAACAATATGGTTTGAACATATGGTTTTTGTTACGTGATATTTGTTTTCAAAAATATGATATAGAGTAAAAATATTACTTTAAATAATGGAAGTCCAAAAGAAAAGGCTAAACGCTAACAAAATATCTGTTTTTATAAAGATCTGTTTATCTACTGAGCCCGTCAATAGTATTTGCAAGTAGTCGGCACGCGTCTACATTTCTTTATACGTTGCGATTTTAAATATTTCTCAGTTAACAAGTAAAACTATTTAATCCTTATATAAGGTAATATTAAATCTATATAAACTATAAGTCTAAATATTTTAATATGGAACGGAGTGTCTTAACACGAGATTCCCTTTGCCTACCCTGCTGTGTACGGGATTTTTATTTTTTTTAAGTATAATTTAAACAATATTTTAATAATTCTATAATTAAGATCCCCTATCTGCCAACAGATTGTCGCATACAGTCGCTCATTGTAAAAGATCCTCAATCCACGGTCGCATAACTATTATGTGTTGCAATAGAATTAGCTGAATGTTATTGTTTATTGTGTTCTTATCGATATCTCGGCTGTGAGTTCGCGCGGAACTCCGTGCGCCCGCGCAGCACAATACGTGTACAATGGAGGGCCTTGGTTTTTGTGGAAACGTAACATGGTAGCTAGATTTTCATTGATTGGGTATATGGAATTATACGTTTGGTTTTCATATTTATATTTCCCTTTTTTTTATAAAAACCAAAAATATTGGGGATTCATTTTTTGCTTTTATTTTAAGCAGGGCATTTTAGTTGATACGACATACGTATCTACGACATTTTTTGTGAATAAAATAAAAATGATTTGTAAGATAGTCGTGACGCTATTGAATAGTTCGACTAAATTAGAATTATTTAATTAATCGTATCTTTGTACATATAATTAGAGGTAAAAGTTTAAGCTCTCATGTTTTTATGTAAATTTTAATTTATAATATTTACTACGATAAAGAATGCTTTGCCTCTTACTATAATTCAGGAATAAAGGCAAAATAGTATCTAATATTAAACAACTTTTTACGATCGACTTGAACATTTTATAAATTTGTAGGCATACCAAACACTTAGATTTGTTATACCTGCATATTTTAGAAACAATAAAATTATACATTGGTCACATTTGTAAAGACAAGCCTGTCAAATCTACATTAGGAGT
>DWQW01010739.1:0-11923 GCA_018249695.1 Heliconius erato demophoon
ATTACAAATAGGTGTTAACCACATTCATAATTACAATAATAATTGATTAACTAAATAATCAACTATCCGAGTAGTCGAGGTTAGTCAGTGGCAGAGTACTAGTAGTACTCTGAACCACACCAGAGCCGAGACTGGCTGTACAACGCCCGTGCAACCTTTTATATCATCGTTCACAAATAAGTTGCAGGGTAGACTAATAATAATTGATGACGCTATCGCGTCATAGTGGCGTGATGGGTAGATGTCGTATAGAAATCTATAAGTAACCAACATAATATTCCCAATATTAAATAGCATTCCTAACTATATATATTACATACAAAAACATCAAACATTGAACCTGCTACATTCACTCACAAGAACACTATAGAATCGATTCCACTCCTAAGACCTCTATTTCCACATTAATATTGAATAAGGCGTGCAATAATTAACAACTAACATCCCGACACACCCACAGGGAATTTTGCTCCATCTTTCTGTTCGGGGATATTACTCGCTTAATTGCATCGCACCGAGAATATATTAACAATTATAAGTACCTAGGGCACAGTAGTTTTGTTTTGTATTTTATATGAATTTGTGGTATGGAGTTCCGTTTTTAAAGTTTATAGATTTTCATTTAAATGACTAATTGCGTTCATTCCACTTTCCACCGAATTCTGGAGACATTGTGCGGTGAGTGGTTGAACACAACACCGTGCTTTGTCTTATTACCAGAGCGAGTAAATGAATATATTATATATTTCATTTCCTCGAGCGGGAATCAAACCCACTATATTGCTTCAAAGTAACCCGTACATATTAAAGTTACCTTGGGCATTTGTGTCATATTCTTAATTGAAATAACTAATAAATATTTGAACACTGGGGCAAAACCACCAGTAAAAAATAGTTTTTACTATACCTAAGTTAATTATTATTAGTTAGTTAGGTATTCTCTAAACTCCATTCCAGTTAATTATAAGTTTAAATTAGGAAATCTCATACATCCATTCCATTTAAATATATCTGAGATTAAACAGTGCAAAGTCGAAATATCGTCGGGTCGGAGCAATCACACAGAAATTGGCATCGCTGATCTGCGTCATTTGTTCTCGTAAGCTTTGTTATGTTGAGACTACACTTGTAAAAAAATCTTAAATCTTAGTATTTTTTGAGATAATTTTATATTTTCCCTTGTATTAAAATGGAGTTTCTCAGTTAAATTTTCGATGAATTCTCGAGACATTGCATCTTAAGTGGCGGAACTCAACACTGCTCTTTGTTTTGTTACCAGACTGTGGGGTATGGCAGAGTGGCGGTGTTAATGATACGAGACTTAATATTGAACTCTTTTATTATGTATTTAATTTGGTTATTTATACGCTACAAAACAATAGAGGAAGATAATTACACAATTGTATTTGTAGCGAATAAATGTAGGACGCTGATTTAGTGTTTATAAATGTTGTTTATGAACAATATTAAATATAGTGCAATACTCCTACAAGACCAATTAAGTGAAAATATATCACTCCCTCGAAAAAGAATCCAATCCAAAAGCGTCACTTCTTCAGTTACAAGCACAAGCATGTGCCAAGGCGCCACTACGGCTTCAATCGTTATAGATTCGTATACAGGCAGCCAGCCAGCTAGGAATATGCCAAAATTAGTATAAGTAAACAGAATGACTTACCACTAGCACTCGCGTCGTGGCGCAACGCACAATACATATACATGACTATAAACGTGATGGTTGTGGGTTTGATTCCAACTAGGGATATGATTATTTTATGTTCTTGTACTTGACACAAGACAAAGCACGGCGTAAACTTCTGCATTTCGACACGCAATGTCTTACAATGTTTTACTAATTATAAAAAGCAATGAACGTAGAAATTGGACACTAAAATCTAAGGTAGACTTGTAAATCACGGCCATTTCATTACTCAGCATTACCTCAATAAGCATTATAAGAGTACAACTGTAATTGCTTGTAGAGCCCTTCTTTATCGCACCATTTTATAGAAGTATAAGGATTTATTTCTTACAACTAATTATCTAAGTATTTCTAAACTATTGAGGCCAGTCGTAGCGCAGTGTGACTGTAAAATCGACTAGTTGTGGGTTCGATCCCCACTCGAGAAGATGAAATATTTACTTAAATTTATATTTCCATTTCTCCGCTCTGGTGTCGAGTTGAGTCCTGCCACTCAACTGCGTGTTGAGTGATGCCTCCAGAATTCGGCAGAAAGTGAGGAACGGAGTGCCTTAACACTTGGTTCCCTCTGCCTACCCTGCTGTGTGCGGGATACAGCGTGAAGCTGATATTTTTAGTTTTAACTTATATAATGCTAGTTGTACCTGCGACTTCGTCCGCTCGGTAATATAAGAAAACAAATAGTTGTAAATGACACACACAACTGCAGTTTAACAATTACAGAAGAACAGAAAAAATATTAAGCTTATAAGTTAAGGCATCATGTATAAAGAAAATTACAAAATTATATTTACAGTTCCTTTCATGTAAAACGAGTGAAAACGTAAGTTTGTAAACTTTTATAAATTGTACTCCCCATTGGTTTACAATCCGCACACCACAACCGGCCTCAACTTAGATTAACTTATTTAGAGCAATAATCAAATAACGTACAGTTAATAATTAACTAAATATTTTAACAAACTAATTTAAACTATAGTGCAAATTTAGTTGCGAAGTTGCCAGTTCTGACCGCGTGTACCATTCAAAATTTATATAATTTCATTTCGGGGTTGAATTTCATTTAATCTGACATTAAATGAAACCGCTATCAGCGGGTTGTTTGAACCGGAATAACAAGTAATTGTAATTATACTGATAACAAAGTGATAAGATAGCTATCGTTATCATTTTCTTTATTTAAGCAGCTGGGTAGGCAGAGGGAATCGAATATTAAGATATTCCGTTTCTGAATTTCAGTTTAATTTTCGAGATATTAGATGTTGAATTGTGGAACATAACGCCGCGCTTTATCTTTTTATAAGAGTAATAAAATCTAAAGAATTCATTCTCGCAAGTGTGTATCGAATCTGCAAACGTCGGGTTTTCGAAAAGAAACTTGTGGTTTCTTTTTCTACGATTTCCATTTCTCTGATTGATTGTTTATCGTAGATAGAAATATATGTTGTACGTTACTTTAAATGTGTCGCTTGGGATCGCGCTACTCTATATCAGTAGTTCCCAAACTATTTTGGTCGACGGATTCCTTTTTGTGGTCAAAAGTTGTCCACGTATCCCCAAATGAAAAGCTTATAAAGCATGGGGATAGTAATTTATAAAATTGGTAATATTTTAACAAATATTTCTTTAAATTATAGATTTTTGTATTTTTTTTTGTAAATAAAAAAGATCTGCATATAGTTTTTGTGTAAAATTAAAAGAAGCACTTGTATTTTTATAGATTTTGGATGAATCTGAGTTCGTCCAAGGGTTTAACACTTAGCCTTGAAGTTTTTGATTCATGACTATTTGAATGGCCGTAAGGTATTTCAAATAAGGAAACATAATAAATTTTATTTACATCTTTATTTTTCAATTTTCAAAGATTTGGAAGCTGACAACAATCTCCCCTTCCCAAGTTTTGTTTAAACGGTTAAATTTTTGCAACAACCGTAGACGTCACCTTATAATTTCAAATTAGTTTCGTTAAATTTATTTATTCATTTGACAAATAAGTCGGTCATATAAGCTATGTTTTTTTTTAATCTAATATTGTGTGTCGCAAATCATTATCTTTGCTTTCTTGGACTTCCAGGACTTAATCACAGAAGCAGCGAGAGCATAAAATATGATTTCTAAACAAAGTTATTGTCAAAAAAATAAAAGTAATAAAAGACGCTGGAACAGCAAGCCGAGATGTATTAATTTCGAGAAATTCTCTCTTAGTGCCTACATTGACTAAACAGCCTACACGCTAAATTTCAACATCTTAGTCTATTTCGTAAGTTAAGAAAACGTATAAAAAATTGAACGTAGCGGGATATGAACCCGCGCCTCTTTGGAAACTGTCCAAGTGCTCTGACCAAATAAGCCATTCTCATCAAGCTACGTCGAAATTCTTATAGGCTTGTTACTACTTATTTATGTTGTTAGTATCTCTGTAGGGAGATTTTTACAAATTTCCGCTACCCAAAGATAATTACTAAGAATTATTGTTTGGCAAGACAATACAATTTTTTAAATATTTTTTTAAACATTTTTAAAATGTTATTCCAAACTTAGAACAGAAAAATACTTATTAAGTAAAACGTATAAAAAATCTCGCTACGTTAAAATTTTTATACGTTTTCTTAATAAGTATTTTTCTAAATCGTGTGGAATAACACTTCTAAAATGTTAAAAAATACTTATATATAGAAAGTTTAATATACGTAAAATTATAAAAGTAGCCATTTTCATTAATATTTGGTTCATTCGAAGCTTTTAAGTATTTCTGGTAACAGTAGAATTAAAAACGTAATACGAAGAACCAATGTATTGAATCGTGAAAGATAAATGACGCTATGAAGTTGCGTTTTTGAACGATTTCACGATTAATGTCGATTGTTCGTATTACTTATTTTGAGTTTTTACTGTATTTATGGGCGGTGGTATTTAAAATGATATATTGTGTGTGACCTTTAAGAAATATTTATTAATTGAAAATGAAATTGCGTGGTAAGTGGAATATGGATGAAATATCTTAACACCAGGTGAAGAAATGTTAAATAAATAGAATGTTCGTCCCCGTCTCTCCCAGATTTCGAGATATTGTGGGTATTGTAACGCAACTCAACGCTGCATTTTGTTATTAGAATAATTTTTCGGATGGATTTAACTCACTCCGCCGAGTAGAAACCGTAATCATTGCATTTAGTTCAACGCTGTGCCTCTGCTGCACAACGGCATCGATATCTATTTAATTTTATTTATTTTTATGAATATATATTTCACAAAATAATTTATAAAAATACATATCTATACTAATCTTATAAGAGTTTGTTAATTAAAAAGCTATAATCTCAGGAAATACTGATTACAATTGTAAAATTGTTTTTGGCCTGGGTGGTCCATTTATCGAGATTTATGGCCAGACAGTATGTGTTAGCGCCTTTTCGTACAGTGTTTTAAACGCAGGTTTACACTCTCTACCAAGCCACCAAAATTGCACTAGGATCCCTGGAGCCGTCGAACATAGTGAGTGATTTCTGATCTGTTCTGAATTTGGTGGGAAACCACGTTGCCTCCCACTCAATAGCGTTTTTCATTAAAGTATATGCAAAAAGAGCTTAAAGAGAGGGTAGAAATGTCAGACCCTTTCCTACCGTCGCGACGGTAGAACTTGTGCTGGTGCTTATAATAATAAAAACATTGAAACCAAGCACTTACAGGTCACGGGATCTATATTGGGTTAAATACAAATTAAAAAGCACCCCTGAATGCGAATATGATCCACAGAAGGGGAAAAGTATCTTACACCTCCTCAATGACTGCCCAATAATCTCCAAAGTTCACTGTGACACTGAAAGCTATATGGACTATCCAATCACAAAAGAACGAATTCCAAACATAATGGATAATGAAATACATTGTAAGTTTAAAAAAATGGCAAATAAAAGCGCTATCATATTAACAACATTTAATAAAAGTAGGGATAAAAATCATATGTAAAGTCTATAACATGTAAAGCTATAGAATTTTAGCATATTTAAAAGAAACCTTAATATAAAAGTTATGTGTTAATCTAGATTTACAGAAAATTTTATATTTATTACATTTATAAGAAAGCAATTAGAAGTAGTACCGGCCTAGATAAATAAAAAAAATTAAATAAATTAGATTTAAAATAGGAAACATTGAAGAAATAAAAGAAGAACTTAAAACGGTTAGATTTAAAATAGGAAACATTGAAGAAATAAAAGAAGAACTTAAAACTGCGAACAAAGTACGACAGATAATTTTGACTAAATAACATTTATTGCAACAAAAAGTGTAAAGACTAGACAAAGTCTCCGGTCACGCCGGACGAGAGTGGTTGAAACAAGAAAAAAAATGGACATTGCTTTTAAATGAAGGGAAATATGGAACAAAAAGAATAATCATTAGTCTCTCTCGTCCTACAGCAAAAAATCTAGAGAATTACTTATAAAAACAAATAGAAATCGAAAGCAAATGGTTATTGATCATATACATAAAACGAATATTCAGCAAAATCATAAGGAATTAATATACCAGAAGTAACTAGGCCGTTAAGATTGATTAATTGATACAAAAAAAAATATAATTCATTAATTATGTTTGTTATGACCTTTTTTATCAGTTTCACGCTGTATCCCGCGAATAGCAGGATAGATATAGAGAACCTGGGGACCTAATGATGAGATTTTGCCGTTCTCCCCCTTCCGTCCAAATTCTGAAGACAATACGTTTTGAGTGGCGGAACTCAACGTCGCGCTTTAACTCCTTACCAAAGCGAGGAAATTAATATACTAAATATTTCTTTTTTTCGAGTAGGAATCGAAACCACAACCCTTCACGTTGCACTTACATGTTTATGCCTGTATGGGTTTGAAATATTTTACCCTATATACCGCTCCCGTAAAAGAGGCATAGTCGCTTCCATCCTGTATATATCCTCTATCCTCAATTCCATCCCACTTAATTATAAGTTTAAATTAGGAAATCTCATACAGCCATTCCATTTAAATATATCTCAGATTAAACAGTATAAATGGTACAAATCTGTAACTGAAAAAAGGAAGGTAGTGAGTTCGAATTTCACTTGGGGAATGAATTATTTTATATTGTCATTTCCTCGCTCTGGCAACAAGATATAGAGCAGCGTTGAGTTCCACCACTTAAAACGCAATGCCGTGAGAATTAAACTACTATATAATAAATTACCCTACGACATAAGAAACGTAAGCTTGCATAACGTTTTTTAATCCAAATGATGCAAACATATTCTTACAAATTATTCGGAATATACATAAAAAATATTATATATAAATTTTATAATAATAGCGCTTTATACTCTTAATACTTATTAAATCTAAATTATCCTAATATAATTTCATAAACTATCCTAAATAAACATATAAAATGTTACTATAAAAATATTATAAAATCACCCATTGTATCTACAACTTTATACTTAAAGAAAATTTCTATCCATTAGAAATAATTATTATATAAATTTGTACCTTACTTGTACTAAGTTAATTGAAGCCAGAAGAAGTAAGAATGAATGACCATTTTGCAAGTATTAAGACGGACTTCTAAATTTTAAATTTGTAAACATTAATTACATAAATCTCATGTCTTTTTGAGAAATAAATATCTATAAACAAAATTCAGCGGAAATTAGGGAACTCGGTGTCTTAACACTACGTCCCCTCTGCCTACCAATACTACATGCAGGATAGAGTATAAAGCTGATTTTAATATTAAGCAAAAAATTTCTGAGAACAGAACAGTTCTCATTTAAATATCTCCATACAAACGAAAATATATAATATTCTCAAAAAAGCACTAAGATTTATCTATATAGAAGTACATTCCCAACAAAGCGTACGTAAATGAACGACACAAATCAGCGATGCCAATTGCTCTGTAATGGCCTCAACCATCGTCGGGTCGATTTTATACTGTTTAATCTCAGATATATTTAAATGGAATGGCTGTATGAGATTTCCTAATTTAAACTTATAATTAAGTGGGATGGAATTGAGGATAGAGGATACATATACAGGGTGGAAGCGACTATGCCTCTTTTACGGGAGCGGTATATAGGGTAAAATATTTCAAACCCATACAGGCAGAAACATGTAAGTGCAACGTGAAGGGTTATGGTTTCGATTCCTACTCGAAAAAAAGAAATATTTAGTATATTAATTTCCTCGCTTTGGTAACGAGTTAAAGCGCGGCGTTGAGTTCCACCACTCAAAACGTATTGTCTTCAGAATTTGGACGGAAGGGGGAGACCGGCAAAATCTCATCATTAGGACCCCAGGTTCTCTATACCTTCCTTTTTTCAGTTACAGATTTGTACCACTGCGCTACTACAGCTTCAGTTGCTTACTATTAATGGGATTATGGGAGAGGAGTGTCTTATCACTATGTTCGCTCTGCTTACCCAGCTGTGTGCGGGATACAGCGTAAAGCTGATTTGATTTTATTAGAAAATTTAATGTCATGAAAGTGAACAAAATTAAATAGAAGAGGTGAGAGAGAACGTGGAGCAGTGGCAAATCATGTGATTGTAAATGCGACGGTAGTGGATTCGATTTCCACACTGCGGGGAGAGTTAAATTAATCTAAAAAACATAGTGATAACAAAACGCGGCGTTGAGTTGCGTACCGCTACCGGACACATAATATTGCGAACTCTGGGCGGAAAGTAGGAAATTAACCTGATTTTAACTCTCCTACTCGTACTACTCCACTTACCACACAATTTCACAATTAATTAATAAATATTTCTTAAAGGTCACACATAATATCATTTTAAATATCACCGCCCATAAATACAGTAAAAACTCAAAATAAGTAATACGAACAATCGACATTAATCGTGAAATCGTTCAAAAACGCAACTTCATCGCGTCATTTATCTTTCACGATTCAATACATCGGTTCTTCATATCACGTTTTTAATTCTACTGTTACCAGAAATACTTAAAAGCTTCGAATAAACCAAAAATTTATGAAATATAAATATACGTCTTTTTAAAACTCTTGTATTATTGGATGATTGACTGAAAAAGTATCGACGAAAATATTAGACTAATTTAGTCAGAGTAGGCATTAAGAGAGTATTTCTCGAAATTAGTTCACCTCAGCTTGCTGAGGCCAGTCGTAGCGCAGTGGCACAAACTGTGACTGTAAAATCGACTGGTTGTGGGTGCGATACCCACTCGATTAAATGAAATTTTTATTTAATTTATATTATCATTTGCGGCGTTGAGTTCCGCCACTTAGCACGCAATGTCTCCAGAATAGGTACCCTCTGCCTACTTTGCTGTGTGCGAGATACAGCGTGAAGCTGATTTGATTTATTTTTATTTAATCAGCTTGCTGTTGCAACGTGTTTTATTATTTTGATTTTTTCGACAATAACATTGTTTAGAAAATATATTTTAAGCTCTTGCTTGAAAGTCCCGGAAATCAAAAACAATGGTTTGCGGCACAATTTAATTAATTCAAAAATGACATAGCCTAAGTATATGTCCAATTGATTTGTCGAATGAATGAATTAAGTTAACGAAACTAATTTGAAATTATAAGGTGACGGCTACGTTTCCTGCAAAACTTTAACCGTTTAAACAAAACTTGGGAGGAGGAGGAGATTGTTTCCATCTTATTACCAACACCTTACGGCTAAATATTGGATCCTTTTGGGCATGGACAAACAGATTCATCCAGAATGTATAAAAATACAGGTGCTGTATTTTTATAGAAATATCCAAGTAAGGAACGTAAACTATATATATATATATATATATATATATATATATATATATATATATATATATATATATATATATATATATATATATATATATATATATATATATATATATATATATATATATATATATATCAGTGAGCCGCAATATGTTTGTCAATTGCAAAACGAGCACAAATTTTTAGGCGGTATGTTTTTGTGACATTATTCATTTGTGAAATGTTACAGTTCTAGTACAACAATTTTTATATAAATTTTTATATGACTAAATTAGTCTAATATATATATATATGTAAATATAACCTGATAAAATATTATATTTAAAAAAATACTTGGATGAAGGTGTCATCCAAGTTATTTTTTTTTATTTACCCTAAAGCATGCATGAAAACGGCAGCATTATTTTGTCTAAGTCTGAAATCCTGAGGCAGATAGACAGTTTCCGTGGACAATTGTACTCCACGCAAATACCAGTTGAATAAATAAATAAAATAAATCAGCTTCACGCTGTATCCCGCACACTGCAGGGTAGGCAGAGGGAACCTAGTGTTAACACTCCGTTCTCCACTTTCTGCCGAATTCTGGAGGCATTGCGTGTTGAGTGGCAGAACTCAACGCCGCGTTTGTCCTCGACATCAGAGCGAAGAAATGTAAATATAAATTTAAGTAAATATTTCATCTCCTCGAGCGGGGATCGAACCCACAACCAGTCGGTTTTACAGTCACACTTTGTGCCACTGCGCCACGACAAGTTACCAGTTGAAAATTTGTTTAATTATCAACTGTACGTTATATGAAATTGCTCTAAACAAGCTTATCTAAGTTGAGGCTAGTCGTGGCACAGGAGCATAATTGTACGACTGCAAACGTGACAGGTTATGGGTTTGATTGCTACTCCAGGAAATAAAGTATGTAATATTTTCAAACAATACAGAATCCTATAAAAAAATATATTAATGCTTAAAAAAAAACTCAACGCCGCGCAAAATTATTGAAGAGAAAATAATAGATACTCTTTATTTGATAAATGAAATAAACATGAGTATTGTTATTAATGGACGAAAATATGGAGCAAAATGATTTATCATTAATACCTCTCATCCTAAAGCAAAATATCTAGAGAATTACTTACAAAAAAGTCGAAATCTAACGAAAATGATAATCGATCATATATACAAAAAACTCAGCAAAATAATAACGAATGAATGTCCCGAGAGTAATTAGGTAAGATGTTAAGATTGATTCATTGATACCGACAAGATAAAAGATAAGGTATAATTCACTATCTATCTTTCCTCGGAGTTTTTTTTAGCTTCACGCTGTATCCCGCATATAGCAGAGTAGGCAAAGAGAACCTGGGAACTTAATGTTAAGACACTCGGTTCCCATTAAGACAGTTCCGTTCCCCACTCTCCACTGAATTCTCGATGCATTGCATTTTGAATGCTGGAAATCAACGCCGCGCTTTGCCTATAAAATGAAACATTTAATAATCCACTTCCTCGAGTAGGAATCGAACCCACAACCTATCGAGTTTACAGTCACACGCTTATACCCCTGTGCCACGACGGCCTCTATCTGTACTCAATATGATTAAATTACACATACATATAAATATACGGGTCACATTCGCGTGGAATGCGGGCAGGTATGCTCGCTGTGATCCCCAACCGAATAGCGATGTCGAAACTTTGAGTCGGTCAAATAGTCGTAGGTTCTGTAGAAAATGTAATACTATATTGTATATATTATGATAGATTATTGCTATAATTATATTGTAACTAATCGCTTTTTGTACATGAAAAAATTATGAAAAAATCTATCATAGAGGCCAATTATCTATCCAAGTATCTTTTATTTTCCATCTCTACTAAGCATATTTCACAAATATATCACTTTATTCACTTACTTAATTTCGTTTAAATATCAGACAGAACCTTTGTTAACTGAAAATATAAAATGTTTAATTTCCTCTAGTAGGAATCGAACCCACAATCTGTCGCGTTTAGAGTTTACGACTGGCCATAAATAAAATAAAACTACAAATACTTACTATTAAGTGTAAAAGAGTTCAATATGACTGAAAGTACAAACTACAACTACCCTTGCTCAGGTTAACTGGGGGCATTGACCTCAGCTAGGGTTCCGTTGGTAACGGCACTTTTACGATCGTTTGACGATCACACCAAATTGCTAAGTGAGAGATGACAGGCTCTCTGCAAATAGATGTATTTGCATTTAGACAAAAGGTTTTTTTGTCGAATTTCAGTTCTGAGGTATAAAATCCACACATATGTACTTATATATATATATAAATATATGGAATATAAAAAAAAAATTAAATTAAATTAAATTAGCTTCACGCTATATCCCGCACACAGCAGGGTAGGCAGAGGGAACCTAGTGTTAAGACACTCCGTTCCCCACTTTCTGCCGAATTCTGGAGGCATTGCGTG
>DWQW01010740.1:0-11922 GCA_018249695.1 Heliconius erato demophoon
GTCGGTTTTACAGTCACACCTCGTTATTATAACTAATATTTCACTAAAATATATATCTAATGTAACGAACATTTCACGATGCGTAACATTTATTATTCGAGTCCCACCCGAATATTGATACCAGTTTCAGCTTGCTCACTTCTGGTTTTATTATTAGGTTAGTACTTCGCTCTAATATTTCAATATATTAGAGCGGTATTCTTTATTGTTTATAGTTATTTTTTAGTTAAATGCAAAAAAATATTACTGTCGTTTTAAAATCTGTATAATTCATTTGTAGATATGTGTAATTGAGTCCGTCGTGGTGCAGGTTCACGAACGTGTAACTGTAAACGCGACGGTTGTGGTGTCGATTCCCGCTAGGGGGAATGATTTATTATTTATAAATATTTTTATTTCTTTGCTCTGCTACCAAGGCAAAGCGCGGCGTGGAGTTCCGCCACTCGATACGATATGCTTCAAAAATCGGCATAAAGTAGGGAACAGAGTGTCTTGACTCTAGGTTCTCTCTGCCTATTTTGCTATATGCGGGATGCGGCGTGAAGCGTGAAAATTAATTTGTAAATCTATGAAAAATCTATATATATTTTAAGTAATAATAAATTATCCAAGGCTAAAACAGAGCAAACGTCTTTCAATAACAATAGAATGCGCTGCTTGCTTCTGTTCGAATTCCTGACCATTGACGAAAGAGCTCACTTCACAGTGACGTAGGCTGTCGTCATCATACGAGAAATCACTAGGTCATTTATCATCAAAGTTTAAATAAACTGGATTCATCACAAGCCAAGACGAAGCCCACTTACATACATATCTTGCTTTTTTTAAATATTTTTTTTTCAAATGTTATTCCACACTTGGAAAATATAAATAATTACTTAAACCGCTCTAAGAGGTGCTGGTTCAAACCACGCTACGTTCAAATTTTTATACGTTTTCTTAATAATATATTATTTCTTCGACTAGCACGAGAGCGGGTACAGGCTCTTAGATTTGTGTTTTGCGGCACAGCTTCTCGGGTGCGGGCGTTATGCCAATTGTACCAAATGTCAATACGATGCATTAGTTAGTACCTCCTCCATTCTGTTTCGATTCTTAATCGATCTAGTGCATTACTATCTACAAACTTTTTAATTTTCCTCGCGTGACTGTAACGATTTACGGCGTTTACTTCCCCCCGGTCTTCTTTGTGAACGGTATCCTTGGTTTGGTTTTTTTTTGTTATTTTTTTCTAAATAATATTATTGATAAATCCAAAGTGTGCAGTGGTTGAAAAGTGTGAATTTCAACGTTCCAGTGATGGTTGCCAAAATTTATAATACGGAACTGCGCTACGGTAATCTGCTAAATTCGTGTTTCTCTATGTTTATTCTTGTCGAGAGTTGGTGTCACATCATTGTTAACCTGTTTGTCGTTTACCACGTGGCAGGTAGGACAACGTGTTTTTTGTGCTTTTTTTAAATATTGTCTATTATACTTTGAAATTTAATTTGCTAATTATATTTATAATTAGCGTATCGGCGTTGAGTTCCGCTACTCAACAGATTTCGGCGGAATGTGGAGAATGTTATTAACACTAGGATCTCTCTGCCTACCCTGCTATATTCTGGATATAGCGTAAAGTTGAAAGAAAAAAAAAATTAAGGTTTTTAGGAAATTATTTTTAAATTTTTAAAAAGATGGTTGATATCAACTCCTAAACTGAATTTACCATAAATGTTCTTCAGCTAGTTTAAATCGTTCGTTTAATCCTTACATGTTTGCTTATTGAAAAGTTTAATTTGAAAGTCACAAATATATGCATGTCCGACATGATGTAAAACATCAAAATTAACCGTTGTAAGAACTGAAAGCTCGTTCGGTTCGTGTAGTTTGCGCGCAATTACCATATCGTGTTAAATCTATCGTCGATTGTGTTACCCTTTTGTTCTGTATGATTGACGCGTGCCGGTCGTTTACACGGTTTGTATTGTGTCTCGTGATACTGTTTTGATTGTCTGTCAATTTTTTTTTCTATTGTTTGTTGATTAAAGCTTTTTTTTTTTTAAATGAATATGATGATAAATATTATTGTAGACATTTTTTTTTGACAGGGAGTCTAGTGTTAAGACTCTACGCTCTCCAATTTTCGTCAAATTCTGAAAGCATAGTATGTTGATTGGCGGTGTTTAATGTCGCGCTTAGCTTTCGCAACAGAGCTAAGAAAATGGAAATGTTAAATATTTCATTTTGTCGAATGGATTCTTACATCAGCTGAAATAAACTCATAGACAAAAAGACAAACAGACATAAAATTTAATGTTTTAGAATTTAGAATAATAGATTTTCTTGTATATCTTCCATGCACAGATAGCGATCAGTTCAAATTTAATTGTAAGTATAAATATAATGTATGTATTTATTTTTTGGTTTGGTTCGTCACAGTTTGACGCTACCCTATCTAATACGTACAGAAAATAAAGAATTGGGCTCTATATCATAGATCTTCTCTACCTCTGGATTATATAGGATATGTGTGTGAAAAATAGGAAGAGAAAAAAAAATTGTGAAAAATATCCCGTTTTAATAAAATCCAACAAATTTGGCGAGATGAATTATTAATTTTTTCCTCTGAATTACTATCGTGATCTAATAAAATTATAGACAATACCTATACATTAATAGCTAAAGTTTCAGCTAATTCAATAAAACGATTGACTTATAGCAATATTCTTTATATTGACATAACTTTTTACGGGCTGAGCGGCGGAGGAACTAAACACCGTGCTTTGCCTTCTGTTATCAGGACGAAAAAATGAGTATTCATTCCCCCCAGCGAGAATTAAACCACAACTGTCCGCATTTACAGTCACACCTGTGCCACTGTACCACGACGGCCTCCAAGAAATAATAAATCTAGAATTTAAATTCTGAAACATAGTGTATAGAACGTGCGCTGTGGGATTAATGTTTCTATTTTCATTTGAAATGTGCGCGAATATTCTCATCTAGTATTCGTCATTAAAATGAACGCTTTATGTGATCACGAAGGAATTTCCGAACTGAAATAAAATACTATTTAAATTGTTTGCCAATTGTATGTAAGTTACAAGAATTAAGTAGCTTAAATGATGTTGACCAATAATATTTTCTTGGTAATTTCTGTCAGGTGTGGAGACTAGTTGTGGCGTAACGGCACAAAGTGTGACTGTAAAATCGACTGGTTGAGGGTTCGATCCCCATTCGAGGAGCTGAAATATTTACTTATATTTATATTTCCATTTCTTCTTCGCTCTGGTGTTGAGGCAAAGCGCGGCGTTGAGTTTTGCCATTCAACACGCAATGCCTCCAGAAAGTGGGGAACGGAGTGTCTTAACTAGGTTCCCTCTGCCTACCCTGCTGTGTGCAGGATACAGCATGAAGCAGATTTTTTAATTTCATGAGTAATGGGTTTGGATACTTGATTGATTATATTTTGATTAGCTTCACATCTCGGGCTCTGATATGACAGAATGCGGCGTTGAATTCCGCCGCCTGAAACGCAATGTTTCTAATTTGGATGGAAATTAGACGACGGAGGGCCTGGATACTAGGCTTTTTCTGTTTACTCTGCTATGTGGGATGGCAGAGAGACCACCAGTTTTTGTCTCGTGATACATCGTGAAAATGTATAAAATTTTCTGAGGAAGTATAACATAGTATAGCGGTTTGTTTAATAAAACCTGTGAAACACCTATACTTATTATAAAAATAAACACAAACTCCCATGGAATTTAAACGCCATTAGTCACTGTTTTCAATGTTAACTTCACCATTCGGACCAACAGTTAAGAGGATTATTTTTAACTGAATACTTTTACGTATTACAGCCTCGTCAAGACACACACACGCCTACCAGGCCCGCTGTGAGTCCAGCGTTGCCCGTGAGCTCGGTCACGGCGATACCTGTTGCGAAGAAAGCTGTCAAAACCAAGAAGAAGGCCAAGACGAAAATTAAAAGCACCAAAATGAAGATCAGCACTAACGATGTTATTGGGGAGGCTGATGAGTGAGTTGTATTGGTGTTTTTGTTATACTATATTAGAATAGAAAAAATATAATCGTCATTAATATTATGTTTTTTTTCAAGTGTTATTCCACACTTGAGAAAAGAAAATTAATTATTTAGATAATGTATAAAAAATATTTAATAAAAAAATGATCCCGCTGGGTTCAAATTTTTATACGTTTTCTAAATAGAATTAAATATTATGGTTTTTAAATTTACTTTTTAAAGACCATAATATTTAATTTAATTTTTATTTTTTATATTTTTGCCATTACAATAATATTTTAAGTAAATTTATTTTACCCGGAATCAAAAGTAATATAATGTAATTCAAAATAATGAATATAAAATATAATTATGTTTATTTATTGTTATTACAGTTCTAACAGCAGATCGCCATCACCTGACCCCACAGTGGACACATGGCAAATGGACACAGACTCATTAGAAGTTGACAAATTGGACAAACCGCCTCCTCCGTCGATACCTAAGAATGATCCAGAACAAAGTTCTATGGTCAAGTTAGCAACGAAATTGAATGGGACAGTAGTCTCTACTAAACCACTGCTTTCGAAAGGTGAGTTTCTGTTAGAATGATTTTTAAATATTTTCTAATATTTTTATTTCCGGATATTACAAAAATGTGCGTAAAATGTATAAGCTAAATATCGATTAATAAATGTAATATAAAATATTAATCGATATTTAATTCAATCAGTGGTCTGTTAAATAGATTTTTACATCATTGATTATATTATTGTAAAATATCCAGAGTGTCTTAAAAAATCAAATCAGCTTCACGCTGTATCCCGCACACAGCAGGGTAGGTAGAGGGAACCTAGTGTTAAGACACTCCTTTCCTCGCTTTCTGCCGAATTCTGGAGGTATTGCGTGTTGAGTGGCAGAACTCAACGCCGCGAAAAAGAATATTAAAATCCACTTAAATTATTTCATAACACAAACATATTTGTCATAAACTATTTAACAGTCCACCATTATTTAAGATTATTATATGACAAGATATCTAGAGTAGGCAAGGTCAGTGCTGACGCTAATATAAATTAAGTTTAATATATATATATATATATATATATATATATATATAGAGAATCTAGTTCGCTTTCAACATCTAATACAAAATAAGAAATGTTATTTTAGAAATTCTAATCAAATCAAAGAATTGGTCTCTCGACTCTGCCAAATTATTTTAGATCGTTTTATTTGCGGTGTTTTCTTTTATTATGTCGTTTCATTATGTGAAGACAAGGATATTTCGAGTGTGTTTATTTTAAATTTAAATACTGTTTAATTTATTGTTATTTGAGATGTTTATATTAAATATAGCGGCGGTTTTATTTATATTATAATAAATATAAATATATAATAATATACGGAAGATTTTCGTCATAATACACCTAATTTTGATTTATATAACAGTTGTTATTGCATGTTTGAGTTAGACTTCTTTTTATAATTATATTTGACGGCTATGCGTTCGATTCCCATTTTCGTTTCTCCGCTCATTTTAAAAAAAGTCGGCGGAAAGTGGGGAACGGACTATGACTGATGACTACGCGGGATAGAGCGTGAAGCTTAAAAAAAATATTTACAATAGCGTTTTAAATATGTATAGGTAGGTACATAAGTCTTATTTTATTTGATAAATATTTATTGTTCATATACAAAATAACATTTTGTGTATTGTTAATATTATTCATTTTTATTCATTTAATTATTACTAATTAAATAAATAAAAATTAATAATATTAACTAACTTACGTTAAACTTGCGGGTTTTATCGAGTTAGAAGGACCATATATTTTTTAAATTTTAATTTAATACCCTAAGTATATTTTACAGAGAAAATTAACAAAAATCAACAATTCTTGGCGTCTTTACACACAACTAATCCTTTCAAAACTTTACCATCGCGCAAAGGTTACAAAGCCAAATTTTTCTTTAAATACTTAATTAAAATATTAAAAGCTTTGCTTATTAGTTAGTTATTAATTATATTCTTTTATAATTTAAAATCGTCATAAGCCTATATCGCCGTGGTAGCGCAGGGGCACAAGCATATGACTGTAACGCTACCTTTGTGGGTTCGATTCCCATTCAAGGAATAAACTATTATTTACTAATATTTTAATTACTGCGCTCTGGTACTAGGGCAAAAGCGCGTTGTTGAGTCTGAGTTCTTTCACTCAACACTCCATAATTTGGTAATTTCAGCGGAAAGTGGGAAGCGGAGTGTCTTAACACGGCCTACCCCGCCATTTCCGGGATACAGCGCGAATCTGATTATTTTAAAACAATTAATTTGTGTAGTATAGTATTGTAATAATAATCTTGGCATAATTTATACATATATTTCAGCCTCAATGACACAAATGTAGCTTTGCTTGATAAGATTTTATATGTATTTTTGACAAAACGATAAACAGATTTACTTATTTAAAATAAAATATCTGTAAATGAGTAGAAAATGATGGACAGAGTAACCTTTTATTGTTTAAGTAGATTTATTTATTAAACATATTGATATTTGATCCAGTAGAATGCTTTAATAATTATAGAAATGGATAAAGTAAAAAAATGGCTTAGGTATCCTTATTTTTTATTTAAATGCTATTTATTAATTTGAATTAAAATTAAATATATGTACATATTATTTATCCCAACTTCTTTTATACTTTTGAAACTATACGATTATATTTACTAATATTATTTTAAACTATGATCGACAAGTTGTGGCTGTGCCGAAGTTAACTGTAGATAAATGCGTAATTTTAGGATTTTTCTTACTTTTCATTATTTACTTCCTGAGTGATCAAAACGCAAAAGTTCAGAAAACTAACTCCAGGGCGGCCACGTCTCGTCGACAGCACTGTACACGTTGATGACTTTTTTAAAAAATAATATATTTTTTTCTATTTCCAGAATCACCTTTAAATTTACCAGAGTCAATAAGCAGCTGTTTAAGACCATCTCTCTTTCCTCGAGTACCACCGTACCTCAAATTCGTCAGCCATGATGAAACTACTCCCTTAAAAATTCCATTGGCTATACAAAAACATCTAAAATGGAAAGTGACTACCATAACGCCCATAGTTGTTAAGAAAACATTGACTAATTCAGGCTTTAAATTGGTCAAGAGTGAGTGTGATACCGCGGAATGTCCACAAGAAGGTACTTTTTATTTTTTTGTCTTTTATATAAATTTACATGTATGTGTAGATACTTAGATTTTATGTTATTTTGTAATAGTTCTAAGCAAGTGAATGTATTATTCGTTAGAATAACTAATGCATTTACTGATCTAAAAACTGTAAACTGAATGGGGCCAGTCGTGGCGCAGGGGCACAAACGTGCGACTGTAAACGTGACAGGTTGTGTATTCGATTCCCACTCGAGGAAATTAAATATTTTTTTTCATGGTCTGGTATAAAAAATATATATATTTAAACTTTCATCATACCAATTTCTTACATTAGGATATCTTCATCATAATCATTGAAGCTTAATATCATTTTATAAAATAAAAAAAAACAAGATAACACTTTCTAATTTCAGAAACAGTAGACTGGATAGGCATATGGGGTAAACACATGAAGTCAATAATGTTTAGAGCGATAAAGGACGGACAGAAAATGAATCACTTCCCCGGAACCTTCCAAATAGGTAGAAAAGATAGGCTGTGGAGAAACTTGCAGAAGTTAGCGTCGAAATATGGCGTAAATGAATTTGGTATAATGCCCAAAACGTATGTGTTACCACACGATTTGAAGATCTTGAAACATGACTGGGACAAGTACGCGGCTAATAATGAAAGGTGGATTATTAAGCCGGTATGTATTGAAAAAAATATTATCTGGCAGTGCGTATACGGGAGTTACAAGTTCGATTCCAATTCAGGGGAATGAGTTGTTTTCATTTCTTCGCTCTAGTAACAAGGCCATAATTGAGTTGTTTAGTGATTTTACTGTTGAGTTCCCCCACTCAACGCGCGATGTCCCGAAAATTGGGTAATGCGTGGGGAATGTAGCGTTTTATATAAATGAAACAAAAATTATCATAATGTTGCTTGCATTAATTGTATTCTATGTCTTTGTTGATATAATAAAGCATAAATTATGTTAATTAAATAGAACATATTTTATCATACAAGGAAAAATAAACATTGACAAAAGAAGAACAATCTTAATCTTTAAAAAATTACATTTCAGCCAGCATCAGCTCGCGGTACGGGTATCAAAGTAGTATCCCGTTGGACTCAAATACCTAAGAAAAAACCCGTTGTGGTCCAACGATATGTATCTAAGCCTTACTTGATCAATGGTAGCAAGTTCGATCTCAGATTGTATGTACTTGTTACTTCTATTCATCCATTGAGGATATATTTGTATAAGGATGGCTTGGCGAGGTTTGCTTCAGGTTAGTTAAATCTGGAGTTGTATTTAATTTTATTTATTTATGTAAATATTTCATAAGCAAAGTAAAATTTAATAATTAATCACGCCTCCTGGAAACCGACTAGGCGCTCTGACCACTAAGCCATACGTTCTCATCAAGCTACGTCGAAATTTTTATACGCTTGTTGCAACTTATTTATGTTGTTAACATCTCTGTAGGGAGATTTTTACAAATTTCCTCTACCTAAAAAAAAATGTAAAATCTCCCTAGACTCGTCGATTGTACTGTACATTATATATTAACATGTACTACCAAATGACTTAATCATAAAATATTATATTTATTATTTATATTTTAATCATAGAAAATATGCTAATAATTTGTGTAAAAATGATGATTTTAATTTTTCTTTTCCAGTGAAATATAATGATGAACTATCATCATTAAACGATAGATACATGCATTTAACTAATTACTCCATCAATAGACTATCTAAGAACTATACACCTAACGAAGACTTTGCTGCTTGTGAGGGACATAAGTGGTATTTTTTTTTTTATATTTTAGCTTTGATATTATTATATGTAACATTTATTAAAAAAATCAGCTTCACGCCCGCACATAGCGAGTTAGGCAGAGGGAACCTGGAGACATTGCATGTTGAATGGGGGTACGCAACGCCGCGCCGACACCATTGCGAGAAAATGTAAATATTAAATATTTAATTTCCTCGAGTGGGGATCGAATAAATATATATTCGATCGAATATATATATATAACAAGAGGGCGCGCGCGGCTTCGCTCTCGTATTAGGAGTGAATTCTAAAAAAACCACGAAACACGTGTGCAATAAAATATTTTTAACAGTCTGAATTTAATTTTTTATAAAAATCGGTGGCAATTTAAAGTTTTTTCCATATAAACTTTCAACCCCTTATTTGAACCCTTAGGGGTTGAATTCTTAAAAACCATGAAACACGTGTTCAATGAAATATTTTTAAGAGTCTGAATTTCAAATTTTATAAAAATCGGTACAGATTAACATTTTTTTCCATACAAACTTTCAACCCCTATTTTATCCCTTTAAGGTTAATTTTTTTTCAAATTCCCTTCTTAGTGGATGTCCAGAATATGAAAATAAATATCTGCCCAAATTTCACGTTTCTACCACCAGCGGTTACGGCTCTGCGTGCGTCTTACCTCAGTCAGTCAGAAGAAGTCCTTTTATATATATAGATGTATATTTTTTTTGTATCAAGCTTAATTTCATACATAGAATAATAGGCAGAGGAATCCCGGGACCTAGTGTTAAGACACTTTGTTTTCATTAAGACACTTCCATTCCTCACTTCCGCCGAATTCTGAATGTACTACGTGTTAAGTTGCGTAACTCAATGCCGCACATCGCCTCGTTACCAGAGCTTTGAAATGAAAATATTAAACATTTCTATGTATAAATAGTTTTAATAAAATTCTGTTTCCAGGACTCTACAAACACTATTTCAATATTTAAAGACTGAACAGAAAGTAGACACAGACAAGCTATGGGAGAACATAAAGGATCTAGTTATTAAAACAATCATATCGGGTGAGGCGAGCATCAGTTCGTTGACTAAAGCCAATATAACCTCGAGGTACAATTGTTACGAATTATTCGGTATAGACGTTCTGTTGGACGAGGATCTGAAGCCTTGGCTCTTGGAGGTATGCTTGGATTTCTTTTTATTTGTGTTAATTTATGAAAGTATATAATATTTTTGGTATTGATGTTTTGTTGTTGAGGCTGACGTGGCGATTCCCGCTTCGTTTCCCGTTCGAGGGAATGTTTATTAAATATTTTCAATTTTGTAAATTAAAATATGTCTCAGTAATCAAATTTATTTCATTTTAACTCTCAGTTTTTTTTTAATTTGTTCTGTATTCCGGATACAGCAAGTCAAGCAGTGGGAATTTAGTGTTATTTATTGTATTTTCTAGAAATTGCTTGGTGAAAGAGATCAACGCCGCTTTTTGTTGAATACAATAAGAAAATAAGTATCACATATCAACTGTAAAGTACAAAAATAACATTAACAATTTCAGGTAAACATATCGCCGAGTTTGCACAGCGCGTCCCCATTAGATATCCACGTTAAAGGCCCGTTAGTATCGACTGTGCTCAATATAGCACAGTTCCAAGTGCCCGCCAAGACTAACTTGGAAACTTTGTGCAAGGAGAAACCTAGTAAATTGGTATGTTTTTTTTAAATATTATTAAGTAGGTATTTTATGTTTGACAAGCATGTACTATACGACCGGGATCTTGAAGTAAGGCTTTTTGAAAATTAGGAAAAAATGTAAAATCAAATCTGTGCATCCCTCGACAACTAAGTTCAGACGGTGATTATTCGACGGCCATATAGAAAGTATATATATTGTATTTCAAAGTTGATCCTATATTAATTAAATGGAACTATTTGCTTGCTTGATCGCGCTCTAATATCAGGAACTTCTAGTTCAAATTAAAATATTATTTTGTGTTGGATAGTTTCAATTTTATCAAGAAAAGCTATGGCTATAATTTCATTACGCTAATTATTTCGGTGTAAACATTTACCATTTTGATGACATGCATCAGAGCTATCTCAGGCATTTGTAATGACATCATACTCAACTCTTAGTTGTTTCATTGGAAACAGGTGAAGCCGTATTTAAAAGATTATTTCTGTACTATGAGTGGGAAAACTATATTTTATATAATTTTTTTTTCTTATTTTCCTATGAATGGGAAAACGGGAGAACAAGAGAGAGATGCTATTACAATAGAACTGTGTGTGAACTTTTTTTGCCAACTTAAATCTTTAGCAAACTATAGTATTATATCATTTTCTCATAGAATCTCCACAGTGATATATCACCAAGTTAATTCTTTTCAGATTTAACCACACTAATTATATAGTTTATATATTTTTTATTTAAATGAAACTTTTCTAGTTTTCATGACTTTTTTTTTAAATTGCTCGAATTTTTTCGAATTGTTTCGACTTAAACTATAGAAATAATGAGTTGTATTTTTTACAAATATTTTTTTTAAAGAATAATACATGTGTATCGTTTATGTGTATTTTTAAAACATTTATTTTTTTACTAAAAATATTGATGTAATTTAAATACTATACTATATGTTTTAATATTAAATATTTTCAGGCGGGCCTGCCTTATGATAGTAGATTATATACAGTATACCTGTCTAAAGAAGAAAGAGATAAACATATAATTTACACGAACATGGAAGACAGAGATATGGTAAGTAGATGAACTTGGCTGTCTCGCTCTCGTGGGTCTAGACGCGGTGTTTACCTACCTTCCATACCTTGCAGTACCTGCGCGACATCCTGTCCACGCTGACGCCGGACGACGTGCGGCACCTGGTGCAGGCGGAGGACGAGCTGGCGGGCGCGGCGCACGTGGAGCGCGTGTTCCCGGCCGCGCGCGCGCACCGC
>DWQW01010741.1:0-11921 GCA_018249695.1 Heliconius erato demophoon
GCGGGATACAGCGTGAAGCTGATTTATTTATTTATTTTATTTTATTATAGTTGTCAATCAATTCTGCTTAAATCAATAATCATGTATTTTAAGCGGGCGAAGCCGTGGGCGGGCCGCTAGTTAATTATAAATATGTATAACATCAGGCTTTCTTCAATCTGAGAATATACATTATTCTATCTGGAAATTTAGGGAATATTTATAATAATCTAATGTTAACGAATACCCTGTTTCTCTAATTTCCGCCGAATTTTTGATTCGTATTGTGTGGCGAAACTCGACGCCGCACTTTGCCTCGTTGCCAGAGCGAAGAAATGAAAATATTACATATTTCATTTCCTCGAGTGGGAACCGAACCCACAATCCTCCGCGTGGGTCCCTGCGTTACGGCTGGCTTCAATATATAATGATGTATATATCGTATTCAGGAGAATTTTATTCTTGAATATTATTAAATGTGATAAATACAATCTATATTATTCGTAAATTCACTAACAATCGATCCATCGATCGATCGTAAAATTCTTTTGTATATTATTATTACACGTATCTTCATAATATGTTGCTTGACTTACTTTTACAAGGTTTTAAAAAACTAGTTAAGTGTGAGTCGGAATCGCCTTAAGAGGTTTCCATACCTATTTTTGGATTTTAGGACAAAGGGAATTATAAAAGTTACCAACCAACTTAAGTTTGCGCGCATATGCACTTATTTTGTATGAAATTGAATATAATTATAAGTTAGTAATGATTTTTTTTCTTTGAAATATCTATAAACTTTAACTTTTCGGGACTTTTCCTTTCTTTGTGTTGTAAGTTCTCACTTTATGCCAAATTTCAAAACTGTAGGTTCACGGGAAGTACCCTTTAGGTTTTGATTTAGTGAATTTTATACAAAATGCAGCAAGATCAGTACATAAATGCTCATATCTTTTGAGTTGAGTTGAGTTTGAGATAAGATGCTTCATTTCTTCTGTGCTTCAATTAATTTCAGCTTGAAACCTTTTCGCCATCTCGAGGTCAATAATCTTGACAGACAGGCGGACAACAAAGGGGTCCAATAAGGATTCTGCTTTTTCCTTTCGAAGTACGGAACCCTAATAAAAAACCATCTGTATTCTATAAACGGTTTAAGCAACGCTCCTTAATTGAAAAGTGGAATTAAATGTTACATAAAATTTTAATGCATATTATATAATATTTAATCTATATTCCTGACGAAATTTTATTTTTATTGGGCGACTCAGAACCACGCTTGTCACGATTCAATTAAATATTTATATTTCCAAAATAGATATCTATTTCGTATAATGATAGTTGTTATAAGATTACATAAAATATTTTCTCTAAAGATAGATTTTTTCTTTATATAATATATTTATTTTCGTGGTCAGAAAAAAACGACGCTATGTTAAATCAATTCAAAAATTATTAAAAAAATCCTATTTAAAATCGTAATTATTCATCCAAGTGAGGTTTCGAACCCGCATATGCCTAAAGCAAAACGGCACAAAGGCTATTGATTTGTAATTATTTTCATTTTAAAGAATAAATACTTTTTGCAATTTCTACGACTTTAGACAATATTTTAAATTAAGAATGCATTTAGGCAGTGATTGACAAAACAATGCATTTATTTCAGTAATAAACTAAATTTCGTGTACAATGCACATGAAGTAAAATTTGATGTTTTTTATTTTTTTAGGATAATTTTATTAGTCTAAAAATTTAAGTGTGTCAATTTAGACTCAAAATTTTTGTATTATAATCAAGTTTTAGGCTCAAAATTTTTAGTAAACATCAAAATGAGGGAAATAGTCCATATTCAGGCAGGACAATGTGGCAACCAGATTGGAGAAAAGGTATTATAAGTATATAGAGTACAACGTCGATATTATGTTTCATTTAAGCGCAGAAAGGGCAGTCCCAAAACATTACATTTTTAGCTTTACCTAAAAATGTAAACACGAAATAAAATATTAAAAAATGTTTTAATTTTTCTTTTAGTTTTGGGAAGTCATATCAGACGAGCATGGCATTGATGCAACCGGAGCTTACCACGGAGATAGTAATTTACAACTTGAACGCATCAATGTTTACTACAACGAAGCGTCTAACGGTAAATATGTACCCCGAGCAGTTCTCGTCGACCTAGAGCCTGCCACTATGGACTCAGTACGATCAGGACCAATTGGACAAATATTTCGACCAGATAATTTTGTATTTGGACAATCTGGTGCCGGCAATAACTGGGCTAAAGGTCATTACACGGAAGGAGCTGAAATCGTGGATTCAGTACTCGACGTGGTGAGAAAAGAAGCTGAAGATTGTGATTGCTTGCAAGGTTTCCAATTGACACATTCCTTAGGAGGTGGCACTGGATCTGGTATGGGTACATTACTTATATCTAAAATCAGAGAAGAATATCCTGATAGAATCATGAACACATTTTCAGTTGTACCCAGCCCGAAAGTCTCCGACACAGTAGTTGAACCTTATAATGCAACATTATCTGTTCACCAACTAGTAGAATACACAGACGAGACATTTTGTATAGATAATGAGGCGTTATATGATATCTGCTTCCGAACTCTCAAAATTACCCCCACATACGGGGACTTGAATCATTTAGTTTCAGCAACAATGTCAGGCGTTACCACTTGTCTCCGTTTTCCTGGTCAGTTGAATGCAGATTTACGTAAGCTGGCAGTAAATATGGTGCCTTTTCCACGATTACATTTCTTCATACCTGGATTCGCACCTCTTACGTCTAAGGGATGTCCACAGTACCGAGCTTTATCTGTACCAGAGCTAACAAGAGAAATGTTCGATGCTAGGAACATGCTTGCAGCGTGTGATCCTCGTCATGGCCGATATCTTACTGTAGCCGCAGTTTTCCGCGGACATTTGTCAATGAAAGAAGTAGATGAACATATGCTTAATATACAGAATAAGAATAGTGGATACTTTGTAGAATGGATCCCGAATAACGTTAAAACGGCTGTTTGCGATATACCTCCACGAGGTCTTAACATGTCTGCTACAGTGATAGTGAATACAACAGCAATTCAAGAGCTGTTCAAAAGGATATCTGAGCAATTTGCAGCCATGTTCAGGCGGAAAGCCTTTCTCCATTGGTACACAGATGAGGGCATGGACGAGATGGAGTTCACAGAGGCTGAAAGCAATATGAATGATCTCGTCTCTGAATACCAACAGTGGCAAGAAGCCACAGCCGACGATGAAGGTGAATTCGATGAAGAAATAGAAGAGCAATAACATATACTTTATATACTTTCATAATGTTTTGTAATATTTTTTCTTGTTTTTTAAATAAATTATTAAGATCAAGATATGGATTTTATTTGTGATAGTTTATTGTTAATAATATACTACACAAAGATTATTGAAAAAAGCTTTTTTTGTAAATGCGCATAACAGTACATGTATAGGTAATGTTATTGATATGTTTCGAATACGAAGAATACAATATTAAAAGGTGAAATTGAATTATTAATTAAATCATTTTAGTAGACTAATTATTTTAAATTTAACAACCTTCAATGTGCGTGGTAATATACTACAGTTGTAGAATTTATATTGTGTTAGTTCTAAGATTATTGTTAAAATACAGTATTTATTAATTGTATTATATACTATTTATTCCAGCTCAAATTTTTTTTATCTATTAATGTTGTTGGGGTTCACAGATTAAAACTGGTTTCGCTAGCGATGGAGCGCTGATTACTTGAAATTTTACTGGCAAATAGAATTCGCAAGAAGGTAATTCGGCAGGAGCCCAGTCACCCACATCACGCGTAGAAACACCACGCTGAAGTGGAACTGGGCCGGCCATATTTCACATATCGTCGTTTGATTGAATGTTTTATTATCATTATATACACTTTTTTATTACTATACTCGTTTTGTTTTCTAGGTAACTATTTAAAAAATTAACTCGAAGTAAATTTACTAACTACCTTTTTTGCAAATAAATATATTCATATTGCTCAGCTAACTTTTATATCAAAATATTTTATATTTATTATTTATTTATATGCTATATATTTTGATGTGGGTCGACTGGTTGTGGGATAGATCCCGACTTGAGGAAATTAAATATTTACTTACATTTATATTTTCATTTCTTCGCTCTGGTGTCGAGGCAAAGCGCGGCGTTGAGTTGCGTTCCGCCACTCAACACTCAATGCCTCCAGAACTCGGCGGAAAGTGGGTGTGTCTTAACAATAGGCCTACCCTGCTGTGTGCGGGATACAGCGTCAAGCTGATTTAATTTTAATTTAATATTTTTTTTTAGAAAAACACATGTATAATTCACTCTTTATCCCTAGTAACCTACACTGGTAAACCACAGACACTCCATTTTCTCTCTTCTGAATTCAAAACAGCGGCACTGCACTTAGTCTAACCAGAGCGAGAAAATAAAAAAAATCATTCCCTAGAATAGAGACCGTATCCAAAACCCCACGATCCATAACCCACTACTCGTCTAGAGGTAAAGCTTTATTAATGAAAATATTCACTAACAAAAGTTTGCTTTTACCTAGTTCATATTTCTTATTTAAAATTGACAATATATCAAATCATATATAATTTATCTATTGTAAAACAACGCCTATACGTATTCATTTAATAATGTGTAATTAGTAATTACTAAGCTATGAACAACACAGAATTATTATTACACGAGTTATATGAGCTTAAATTGTTGCCTACTATATTATTATCTATATATCATTTACGTACATAAAATATGATATTATATAATAAAATTTAATATTTATTAAATATTCCACATGTAGCCAGGATAGTCAGAGGGAACCTCGTGTTAAGACACCTCACTCCCCACCTTCCACCAAATTCTGGAAGCATTTCGTCTAGAGAGCCGTGCCTCTATACCAGACCATTGAAATTAATATATTTCATTTTCTCGACTGGGAATCAAACCCACAAACTGTCTCGTTTACTGCACCTCATAACATGTAATCATAATATTAATTCATTATCAATATAAAGTTTAAATTACAAGACCTTAATCTATACTTTACATAACAATATTACAGTAACCATTATGTAAGGCTGTTTGCAAATTACTCGTACTTAATAACCGATAAAAATACGTAAATATACTTTATAGTATATTATTCTTTAGAACTTATTTATAATGAGAAATAATTTAAGTGGGGAACGGATTGTCTTAACACTAGGTTCCTGCTGTGTGCGAGATTCAGCGTGAAGCTGATTTAATTTTTTTTTTTTTGAAATTATTTAAAATCATGTTTTATGATATAAACACAATATATATTAGAAAAGAAATAATTTAGTATCGTAATTATAAAGAAACCAAAAAATACAAAAATCAAATATTGGTTTCGAAAATCTATAGTTTTTTAAATATTTTATTGTAAAACTTAACTTTTAAGCTATCAGAACAAATATATTATAATATTATACATAATGATTATTATATTGAAATACTTCAAAGAGAAATGTATAAAAATGTAATTTATGATTAAAAACGGTTTCCTAGATTTTTATTTCTGCTTGTCATAAAAACCCAAAAAATATCTATACAATCTAAATTCAATTACAATAATATCCAATGTAAATAATTATTATTAAAAGGAAAAATATCGTTCGCTTCAGCCAGATCCGTTTAGTTACTTGAGCTATTTTGATAGATGCCCAGTCATTCGTGAGTACCTAATACCTGTACCGTTTACTTTGAATTAGGTGAGAGCTAATAGATACCGGATTTACTTTTGTATTTTTTGTTATTGAAGTTATTTTGATATCATTATAAGAAAACAAATAATTTAATAAAAAAAATAAGCAAAAGCTGAGTTTATTACTGTTTCTATTGATGCCTTTGAATTATTTTTTTAGAACACGCCTGTTGCTACTATACAAAAAGTAGGTACATAATTTAATCTGAACTTGGTTTTTAAAATAATTTTCAAAATAGAAAATTTTATTAAATTTTGCACTAATCATATCATCCTTTTTTCTAAACATCACATAGATTACAGCACCCTCGTTGTAAAAATTCTAGACTTTTCCATCTTAATTCTAGATTGAAAAGTAGTATCTAGTTATTAAAACGCGTCTCCAAGCTTAACGAACATAAGCAGATAAAGGCAGTTTAGAAATCGCCGTCAGATTATAAAGTGGGAACTACGCAACGACATACAATAAAATCAATAGTATTTCTAAACATTGCATGTTGGCATTGCATATGAAATACAGTTAGCATGTACTATGAACATTTGAAGTCAATTTGCTAAATATACTTAATTATAAAAAAATGTGTTCATTTTAGTTGACACATTTTTTTTTGTGGTGTTGGTACAGAATGAAAAAAAATAATTGATAATTTTTTTTTATACTTTCATTATATGGGAGAAAATTAAGAAAATACGCAAATTTTGAAGCTTCTGTAACTAGAGAATAATGTAGTGTTTTCAAAGTTAAATAAAATATAAAAAAATAACAATAAATATAGTATTGTTAAATACAGCTTAATGATCGTATTGCTCTTTAATATAGAAGAAACATGTATAAATGGAATCCTGTACATTTTTAAACTATGCCAGATGATATTAATAATTGTATTTAAAAAAAAAATATTCCAATTACTCCTCTCTGTGACATACGTTAGTAAACGATCATTAAAATATAATTTTACATAATATTATATATTTTAAAAATAAAACTTATGCTCGCTTTTATAGAAAAACAGCACAGCGACATCATTATTTATTTAAAGGCGTGCATCATTATTTATTTAAAAGTAAACGAATTTTTTATAAAATGCTAAATTTAACATAAAAACTGTGCGTCTATTAAAAAACAGTCTCGCCCAATAAATAATTGCATTCAATAGAATGTATCACTAAAGATGTATGTGAATTTAAGACGACAAATAAAAAAAAGAAACTTAATTGTATTCCGATCATACCAAAACAGGTTTTGGTGAAATTGTGAGAACAAAAGAAAAGCGAAACATCATTATGTTTCTAAACAAATAAACACGAGATCACACGAGATAGGCCGCTTTATCACTTAATTAAAACTATTAATTCGCCATTTTGGTCGTTTAATGACTTGAATTACTATAGTATTATGCAAGTACCAGCCCTATATATAATACTATTTGAACTCATAAATTGAGGTATATTATAAAAGTAATATATAAATTAATATATTTCCGTGATAAAGTGCAGTTTGAACGTGCTGATGGCAATGGTTGTGGGTTTAAATTTCCTTTAACAAATATTAATAATATGTATGTTTCTAGCATGTAATGACCAGAACAAATTACTTAACATTTTTTTTAATTAAATCTATTTCACGCTGTATTCCACACACAGCAGGGTAGGCAGAGGGAGCCTAGTGTTTAAGACACTCTGTTCCCCACTTTCCTAACGGAACTCAACGCCCCACTTTGCCTCGACAACAGAGCGAAGAAATGGGAATATAAATTTAAATATATATTTCGTTTCCCTAGTGGAGATCAAACACAAACAGTCGCGTTTGCAGTCACACTTCGTGCTCCTGCACCGTGGCGCACAAACTGTCTAAACAAAATTTTTTATTTATCTATTTTATTTTATTTTCAGTTTTTCTTCTTATTTTTCAGCTTCACGTTTTATATCGTACAGCGGTGTATAGAGAACCTGGTGGTAAGATACTCCATTAACCCGATTTTGAGGTACCTATTGCTTATTGATTAAAACGAAGCGGGACTTTATCATTTTATCAGACCGCCTCAAACATCTATTCTAAGCGATTATAAAGTAAGATTACTAAATCTAAACGTATAAAATCGTAACGGATCGGTGTCTGTACATGGAGGATATATAAGAAAAAACAATATTCTTTGTTAAATATAACATAACAGAACCAACAAAAATATTTTTAAAATTTTTGTCTGTTTGTCTGTGCATTTGCAGTTACTATATTTTTTCCATTAAAGAAATGAAGAATGAAAGATTCATTTTTAAAGAAAGATTCTACCATTTTAAAAGTAGTATAACTTTTTTATTTATATGCCATAAATAAAAAAATTACGAACAACAATTCGGCAAAATTGCCAAAAAAAATGTTCTATTAAATTGGCTGAAACTTTAGTTTTCAATATACTGATAGATATTGTTTACATGTAGATAGATAATGTCTTTTGTGGCTCGCTAGTATAAAATAACTTAGTTATTAAGACACTCCGTTCCCCATTTTCCGCCGAAATCTGAAAGTATTTTGTGTTGACAGGTGGAACTCAACGCCGCAATTTTCTCATATCTATACACTAGGTTCCTTTTACCTACCCTACTGTTTGCGGGTCACGCGTGACGCTAAAAAAAATCATGAGTACGCTATTATCAGACGTTGCTAATTACACACTTAGTATCCAATCTAACGTAACAAATGTTTATATAACTGCAGTAGCATACGTTTCTGGCGGCATCAAAACTTGTTATACAAAGCTAATGATGACTAAATAAGATTAGATTTATCACTATTACTTGATACAATATGGTATAATATTTATAGAAATGTATTATAGAAATCCTTCTGCATATGATTGAATCTGATTTCATTATTTTTGAGTTTCATTATTATATATTTTAAGGATGCAGAGGAAACCTGGGAACTTAGTGTTAAGACACTTCATTCCCATTAAGCCACGTCTGTTGCTCATTTTCCGACGCATTCTGGAGGCATTGGATGTTGTCATTACCAGAGCAAGGATTTGAAAATATTAAATATTCCATTTCCTCAAGTGGGAATTGAATCTACAACCTGTCGCGCTTACAATCGCACGCCTGTGGTCCTGCGCCACAACTAGCTTTAAAAAATCATAATTGTAAACGGATAACGATTATAAATTGATTATTATAATATAAAGAAATTAATTCCCCCGAAACTGAACGTAAAACCAAAAGAAATACATTTCTTTACTAAAAATATAAATACAAAAAAAAAACAAAATGCGTTCACTCCGATACGACCTAGCTGCACCATGATGGCGTAAGTGTTACGCATTCACTGGAACCTTCCTCTTTTGTCTACGAAATACTAAAGTTAAAAAAATAGATTGAGAAAGCCTTCAAATAATCATTGTGAGTGTTCATTTAAATTTTAAAAGGTCCTAAAGGTAAAGGAACCTTCTAGGCCCTAGAATCTAGAGTCCATGCTCGGGTCACAAGTTCCACTCAACTAATCCGTGTAAATAGAACGTTAACAAGTTTTTTCTCATTAAAATAAATATTTCTGTAATCAAAATCTTTGTTTTTATTATTTAATTCATTAATGAAGGCTCAGTGTAAAATAGCCATGTTATTAATATTTCAAATATGTACGTTGTATTTTATATTTGAGAAAATTATATATTAACATCAATTTAGGCAAAAATATTTATTTACCAGATTTTTAATAATTACAAATATTCCTCCATTGCAAATTATATGCAATTATATGTAAGTATATTTTAATAAGTGCGCTGTATAATATAAGCTTACCTAACATCATCGCCGGAAGATGAGTTATGAAACTGTTTTATTACTCAAATTTTATGTTCTTGGTTAAGATTTTTTAAAGAGAAATTATTCTCAAATTAAATGTTAATTAAAAAGTTGTAATTGATTTTTTTTATATATATATATATTTGAAAAACTAATGTAAAGAAATCAAACACCTCGAGGCTTTTACAGAACTTATATTTCTTCCAGAGTAAAATACTATTAAGCTTGTATAATGTCTATCTTAAATTCTAATACAATAGGTTATTCTAGAGGACCTCTTTCTTCTTCCGCTCCAAGTCTAAAGTCAATCTCGGATTTTCCGACCACAACGAGCGTCATCTTAGTAGTGTCCTCTGATGGTAGTCTATATGCTTATTTTCAAAAACATCTTTTTATTAAACAAAGAGGTTGATTTACATTTTTATAATAAATTATTGCGAATATTGTATAAAATCATTATACTACTAGTCAACCACTACAGTGGTATGGCTTATAGAGCGACAAATCTACACCGCTAAGACGTTTTAGAAAAAAATCTGAGTATGCATTAATTCAAATATCTACCCAATTAATTTTCAAAAATCTGATACATTATTAGAGGACAGTCGTGACGCAGTGGCACGAGCGTATAATTGTAAACGCGACAGGTTATGAGTTCGATTCCCACTTGAAGGATGGACATATTTAATATTTCCATTTCTTCGCTCTGGAGTCCAGGCAAAAGTGTGACATTGAGTTCCGCCACTCAAGTGAAGGGTCTTACATTAGGCTCCCTTTGCCTGCCTTGCTACATGCGGAATACAGCGTGAAGCTGTTTTTTTTATATATTATTAAATATTTTATATACATACATATTTTAATTTAATTTAATTTTTAATTTAATCAAGTTTCATATGTAGTCACATCACTTTAAACGAATTGTCGTAGAAAGTGTTATGCGGACGGCCGTTGCTAATGATGTTGCTGCAATCAGCTGATTGTTATATTAGAGTAGGGAAATTACCTTTTTTATACAGCTATACATAATTTTCTCCAATAGATAAATATGTAAATATATGATGATAATAACATTGCTGCTATACACAATTTATATCAATAAAAAACTTGTAACATTTTGTCTTTCAATATTTTTTCTACAATTTGGCAATGTTTTGTCACTAACCTAATACAAAAGTATTGGCAAAATATAATATTTATAATATGAAATATAATATTCGAATCAGACAGCTGCTGCTGGACGTCATTTATCAATTATTGCAATTAGGCTATAGATAGAAGTAACTATGTGACACTACAATATAAGAAAAAATATATATATTCAAATGATTTTTTTACCATTATAAAATTTATAATAATTACAACAAATATATTTTATTATTTATAGTAAATAATGTATTAAGCATTTTTTTTAATTTTAATTATTATTGTTTTTTCTGTTTATTGAATGAAAGCTTATCAAAAAAAAAATTGTAGAGCATAAAACTGACATTAATAACAGCAAATAGCTTTCATTACATTAATATCATTAATATTTAAAATTAACAAAAATAATAATCAGCTTCACGCTGTATCCTGCGCACAGCAGGGTAGGCAGAGGGAACCTTAAGTTAAGACACTCCGTTACCCACTTTCTGCCGAATTTGGGAGGCATTGCGTGTTGAGTGGTAGAACTCAACGCCGTGCTTAACCTCAACACCAGAGTAAAGAAATGGAAATATAAATTTAAGTAAATATTTCATCTCCTCGAGTGGGGATCGAACCCACAACCAGTCGGTTTTACAGTCACAACTCGTGCCGCCGCGCCACGACTGGCCTCAATCTAAAATATAAATAAATTAATATTTAACATTGCATAATTTTACGTTTGGATAATTTTTGCGAGCTATGTAGTATGAACATAATATTTACAATAATAAATCAATGATAATAATTTTTGGTCTTTATTAAATACAAAACCAACATTTATTTATTGAAGCTATCGTGGCCAAATGGCACAAGGTATGACTGTAACGCGACGGTTGTGGATTCGATACCCACTCGAGAGAATGAATTATTATTTATTAATGTTTTTATTTCCTTCGCTCTGGCACGAAGGCAAAAGCCCGGTGTTGAGTTCCGCCACTTAACATGCAATGCCCAAGTTTGAAACGGAGTGACTTAACACTAAATTCCCTCTGCATACCATATGTCGTGTGCGGGATACAACGTGAAGCTATCAGAATAATTAACATTAAAACAACAAAGTATAGAGTTATATATACATCATGTATTTACATATGAATAAACGCATACCATGTTATAAAATATAATTTAAAAATAATTTTA
The DNA here is from genome assembly GCA_018249695.1 of Heliconius erato demophoon. NCBI lineage: Eukaryota > Metazoa > Arthropoda > Insecta > Lepidoptera > Nymphalidae > Heliconius > Heliconius erato. Next base: position 11,868 of record DWQW01010741.1, read on the forward strand.
AATACACGTAAGTGCCTCTCACCAATTTCATTACGTATATTAAATTATATATCG
>DWQW01010742.1:0-11920 GCA_018249695.1 Heliconius erato demophoon
CTTGCGGCAGTTATTTTCCAGGCAACCATGTGTTTTTGTGATGAGAAAAAAATAAGCTTTAATTTGATATATAATTCATTAAAAAAACACATGAGTGCAAATATAAACTTTAAGTGACCTCTTTAAATCAGGCAACCCTGAGCTTGCGGCAGACTGAGAGCTGGCAACCATTATTTTTCCAATTCCTTATGCGATTTTCTTTCAAATGATGTGCGATTCACATAAAAAACATATGAGTGCAATTATCTCCAAAAACGAGTTACGAAAAACATTAACTAAAGGTGATTGCGGCAGGATTTTTTTGGGCAACCCTAGTGTAATCTATTCTACTATCATGTATCATTCTTAATTATAAGTTTCATTAGAAAATCTGATCCCTACAGTTTTAAACGATGGGATCTCCACCTATTATAAATTATGGAATTCAATAAGACCTTCAAGATATTTACATCGCTATTTTAATAAGGAAATGCTATGATATTGTTTTTTGGATGAAGATTTATCTCTCTTACTTCGGCTGTTGCGTTAATGAAATAGATATAGACGTAGAAGATAATTAATTTAGTATGTAATTAAAGAAATTTAAAGAATTAAAAGAGGCCAGTCGTGGCGTAGCGGCACGAAGTGCGACTGTAAGACCGACTGGTTATGGGTTCGATCCCCACTCGAGAAGATGAAATATTTCCTTAAATTTATATTTCCATTTCTTCGCTCTGGTGTCGAGGCTAACCGCGGCGTTGAGTTCTGCCGCTCAACAAGCAATTCCTCCAGAATTCGGCAGAAAGTGGGGAACGGAGTGTCTTAACACTAGGTTCCTTCTGCCTACCCTGCTGTGTGCGGGATACAGCGTGAAGCTGATTTGATTTAATTTATATGAATCTGTAATCGTGTATCTGTAAACTGTAATTTGTAGAAATGTTTTATGTGTCTCACGATTATAGCTGTTTAAGAAACTAGTCGTAATAGAGCTAAAAGAAAAGATTCTTTATCGAAAATTTATGATAGGTATTGTCCAGACTATTGAACTAAAAGTATATTTTTAATGGAAGGATTTCAATAAAGGTATTAGAGTTACATGAGTAGACAACGAAGGCGTTTAGAATTATTAACTAAAAATATATAAATAAATGTTTTTGTTACAAAATATGTTATAAAAAATTAAACGCAATTTCAGTAAACAACACTTTTAAAGTAATTTAGGTATTGGTCAAACAAAATCCATTATCGGCTAGTCGAACATTGGACGGGAGTGGTTCGGGACGTAGGTATATTTATACTGAACAATTTTATTAAAATTGAGATACAATAAAAAAATTCAAATAGAAATTGGAGAATCTTTATTAATTTTTTTCGCTGTACAAGAGGAAGCAGGTTATTTTTGTATAATTTCCTCAATAAAAAATGAATAAAATTAGTAGAATTCTATGAAAAAAATCAAACCCAATGTATAATTTTAAAGAAAAAAAGGAACTCGCACATCATTGGACTCACACAGCAAGATAGGCAGGGGGAACCTAGTGTTAAGACACTCCGTTCCCCACTAAAACACTTTCATTCTCCATTTTCCTCCGGATTCTCGAGGCACTGCGTGCTGAGAGACGGAACTCAACGTCGCATTTTGCCTCGTCACCAGACTCAAATGAAAATCTTAAGCGGTTTTTATTACATTAGTAGTAATCAGTATTAAAATTAAAAAGATTGAAAATGTAGAAAAAAGATTAAACTTTCGTAATAATACCTTAAATATTATACCTACCTAATACTTAATATTATACCTTAACTATCATATCCGAGGCTCGGATAAAATTTACTAGGCATATTTGTTTCAATAATTAATTGCAAATTAATTGAAAATCAATAAAATCGATTACAGTTCTAATATTTGGGAACAAAAATAACATTAATTAACTTACTTAAGCCTTTACTACCTACCTTTACTCGTCCGTTTAATGTACATCAGAGATAAATATTATTTGAGATTGTGTAAAATTTATAAAAAAAGAAGGGGCACAAGTGTGTGACTTTAGACACGACGTTTGTTACTTCGCATACGTAACAAGGTTCCGCCACTCACCAAACAAAGCTTCGATGAGCGGAAAGTTGGAAACGGAGTGTCTTATCACTAGGTTCCATCTGCCTAACCTGCTATATGCGGGATACTGCGTGAAGATCAAGAAAAAGAAATGCTATAGGGTCAGTATGTTATAGATATAATTTTGTCTTTCTTTCTATTTCGTGTATTGGTTTTCTTCATTAGAAGTATATAGGTAATTGTTAGTAAGAAAAAAGTGTATCTTTATGAATAAGTAGCTATTTTAGTTGTAAGCAGTACAGTTATTTAAAAAAAATCCGGTTAAGGGCGAATCGGGCTCGCCCACCGAGGTTTCCCTAGTTCCGTACCCATTTCAGGATGGTAGGTCAAAGGGATAGGAGATATACGAGTACACTGTACAACTTATAAAAGTTGACAAACGTAAGATTGCGGTTGCATGCACTCGTTTTGTATGAAATGATTTAAAAATATAAGTTTCTAATATATTTTTTCTATCAATTACCTATAATTTACACTTTGCTGATTTTTTTCTTTTTTCTTTCTCTATACAAATAATATTGTAAGATCTCACTTCGTGCTGAATTTCAAATCTGTAGGCCCACAGCGTGTACTCTATAAGTTTTTATTATCATACAATATGTAGTAAAATCATAAGTAAACGCTAGTAATCTTTTGATTGATTATAGACCTGAGTATTTGATATTAATATCAGATTGATTTCATGCGATCTCGAGATAAATGGTCTTGACAAACGGACACACGGACTACAAATTGATCCTATAAGGGTTCCGTTTTTACTTTTTGTTACGGAACCCTAATAACATAAATATATAGTAAGTAAAGGAAGAAACTTACTACTTACAAAATAAACACAGATTATATAAATGCGCTGCAATAAGTTGTATGTATCACTGTGACTTTGAAAACAAATGAAAACTACCGGTACAGATTCATGAGTACAGTTAAGATAGCGATGTTCACTTTGTTTTTTTAAAGTGTTGAACTTTGGGTAGCTAGTTAAAATATCGCTACAGCCATTGGCAGCTTGTAGATTTGTTACGATTGTTCAGTCGATCGGACTGTCTGTGATATCAACCATTAGATACCTCCAATATAAGAAAATATAAATATTTAAAATTTTACATCAATAAGTTAGTTAGTTAGTGAGACAGGTTGTGCTTAACACGCAATGCCTCCAAAATTCGGCGGAAAATGGGGGACGGAGTGTCTTAACACTGAGTATCCTCTGTACACTCTGCCGTGTGCGGGATAGAACCTGAAACTTATTTATTTTATGTTTTTAAGTTAATTCGTAGCTTAGGTATTTTCACTTAATGTTAAGTAAAAAAGGATATTGTTATAATAACTTTATTTGAATTGGATTTGCTTTCGTCACGGTTCGCGATAACCAATATCAAATTACATCTTGAGATTAATATCATCAACAACTAGATTATTATAGATAACACGTCAAAATCACTTAATAATGTCTTCTATACATATATGTACACAGATCGTATTAATTTGAAACGATGTTAATTCCGTTTTTGCTTTCGTATAAGTAATTGTTTTATGAAAAAATAAAATAACATGCTCTTTATATAAAAAACGTATGTATCATTTTCACGATTTTAGGATTGTAGGTCAATGGGAATTACAAGTTATAAAACTTGATAAACTCAAGTTCATTGTTGTAGTTCATTAAACTACATTTATAAGATTGTAATGGTTTTTATCTGTTATATAAATTAAGATTTCCATAATTATCTACTTACCGTAACAGTATGTATCTTGGATATAAGTTGTAAAATAAATAAATAATAATAATAAAATATGCGATGCAATATAAATAAATAATATAGTTAATTATGAATAATATAATCTACATATTTTTTATATTAATCTTGACTAGTTCATGTATTGGCGTCCCGAGTGTCGCAACCGTCGTTCCTTCTATATAGGGGGTAGTGATGGTTGGAAGGCAGCGGTCGCGCCTAACTCTTAAGTACTACGGTACAAATAAACTGCCTTGATACCAGAGCGTAGAAATGAAAATATAAATTTAATAAATATTTATTTTCCTCGAGTGTGGATCGGACCCAAAATCAGTCGCGTTTACAGTCACCATTTGCGCCTTTGCGCCACAACTGGCCTCAAATATTTAAGAAATATTTAACAAAAGAACATTTATTTTAGTTCTCAAACTTTTCTGTATTATTACAAGAAAATACTAAGACTAATAAGACACCTTAGGCAATATTTATTTTGTTGTGATTTAATATTTGTGTTCAGTATATTTCATTGAATAATATTCAATCAAGTAAGCTGAATTAATGTGTATTGATTAATGTCAGTGAAGAGGCGGAAAGGGAATTGCCGTTTAGTCCCATTTGCATAAATACAATATATGACCAACTATACACCTGAGACCTGAGACTGTGAGCTTCTAATATGTTTGTGTTTTACCAAATACCTACAATAAAATCTGAGAATAACAATCTCAATAAAATACATGAAATATTTGGATATGTGTGTTTTTTTATCCTCGCCAATTCACACATTCACGACGAACTTCTATGCTATATTCATCGTTCTTTTCAGCTGCTACTGTAGTGTGTTTTATAGCTACGCTTAAATAGATGATTTATCATTTTGTGGGACTCTTATATCTCGAACTCTTCTCCCTTATCTTTTGTGTTATAGGTCTGCCTATCTATTTCTAAGTTTGCTAACATAATATTTAAAAACAAAAAACATTTATCAATTATTATTGAATATAATGGATAGGAGTTGCTATTTATTAAAACACAGTAGCAAATATATCGATTTAGAGATACGAAAGTTCAGAAAATGAATGAAAAAAATAGTATTATAATTAGTAATTTGTTAAGATTGACTGCATAATTTGGAATTGACGGAAGAATTTCAAATATACTTGAATTTATTAATCACATCTTAAATATTTTTAATTATAATCTACACTATTATACTCAAACTAGAGGGCGCGCGCGGCTTCGCCCGCTTATTAGTAGTGAATTCTAAAAAAACCACGAAACACGTGTTCAATAAAATATTTTTAACAGTCTGAATTTAAATTTTTATACAAATCGGTGGCAATTTAAAGATTTTTCCATATAAACTTTCAACCCCTTATTTGAACCCTTAGGGGGTGAATTCTTAAAACCTATGAAACACGTGTTCAATGAAATATTTTTAAGAGTCTGAATTTCAAATTTTATAAAAATCGATACAGATAAAAAAAAAATTCCATACAAACTTTTAACCCCTTTTTCATCCCTTTAGGATTAAAATTTTTCAAATTCCCTTCTTAGTGGATGTCCAGAATATGAAAATAAACATCTGCCAAAATTTCACGTTTTTACCATCAGCGGTTACGGATCTGCGTGCGTCTTACCTCAGTCAGTCAGCACAAGTCCTTTTATATATATAGATATAAGCTAGTCATGGCGCAGGCGTGCCACTGTAAACGAGACAGTTTGCTGGTTGGATTCCCACTCAAGGAAATGGAATATTTAATGTTGTAATTTCCTCGCTCTGGTATCGAGAAGCTAAAAAAATGATAACGGATAGTAAATGGAAATTGGAAATATCATAGAGTCCACACGAAGAAGCAAACGAAGTGAGAGGCGGGCCACTAGTGTAAAATAAATATTAATGATCCGCCTAATATGTAAATACTAAATACCGATCGATAAACAACAAAGTTGCTTTACTAACTTACTTAGTATTTATATAAAAGCAATTCATCTCGTACACTAAATGATGGTCTGGCAAATGACAAAGATTGATAGTATCAATTAAAACAACATTCGGCCTGACGTGGCTCATTCGATCTGAGTATTGTAGCATGTGCTCGCGGAGTGTGGTGGAATAGGAAAATTATTGATTCTTAATTTTATATATTATTATATTGTGTCTAATAAATCTCTGTAGAGGCCGGTCGTGGCGCAGCGGCACGAGGTGTGCCTGCAAAACCGACTGGTTGTGGGTTCGATTCCCACTCGAGGAGATGAAATATTTACTTAAATTTATATTTCCATTTCTTCGCCCTTTTATCGAGGTTAAGCGCGGCGTTGAGTTCTGCCACTCAACACGCAATGCCTCCAGAATTCGGCAGAAAGTTTTTTTTTTTTTTTTTCGAACTTGAGGTAATTGCTGTTAGCCCTATTGGCCTTTACAGCGACACCGGGTGGGTAGGGAAGAGGGTACTCCGTCCCAGAAGAAATGCAAGCACTACCTGGCTGCTTGAGAGGAGTCGACGACTGTAAGGGCGCCCCCTGCGGGGCTCGAACCTCGGCTTACAATCGACGAGCGGGCTGGGAATTTCCCTATGCTAAACAAAGCCAGCCGCGACGTGAAGCCGCGACTGGGGACAAAAATTAGACTAATCTAAGGGAGCTAACGGTCCCTAACCGCTGGGCCCGACCGCGCCGAGACGCGGCCGAGCCGTGGAGTAAGCTGGACTTCGTCGTCGATTCCGTCGACGACGGTGTTTGTGTCGTGTATGTGTAGTGTGTTTCCTACCTATATACGGGGCGTTTGCTAACGTAATGGCGTTATCGGGGTCTAAAAGGACGCTTCGCGGGCGTCTTCTTTTAGGGTGCGCTTTGGGTGTGTAATCACACGCCATTTTTATTAAGGGGTTCGCGTGCGAGCCTGCGCGCTAAAAGTAGCGCGTCGCTAAGCGCTTGCAGTGCTCGTTAATCGATTCCAGTTCAAAATCGGCAGAAAGTGGGGAACGGAGTGTCTTAACACTAGATTCCCTCTGCCTACCCTGCTGTGTGCGGGATACAGCGTGAAGCTGATTTATTTTTATTTTTAAATCTCTGTCTCTGAAAAAGTATTTTAATAAATATCACGTCCAACATATCAAAATATCAACATATTACGTCAAAGTATTATTTTGGTTTGGTGTGAAGTAATAAATAAATACAATCGTTAGGAAGGTCATTGTTTGAGTACAGTAAACAGTAGAATACCAGGAATAAAAAATAACTAGTAAAAGGAGTTTCAAAATATGACTAAGTACTAGTACGTTGCTATGTTGCTATGTTGCTATGTTACGTTGATAAGTGCATACATATTATAAACATAACAATAGTAGGTTAGTACACACAGCCAGATAAAATTGTAGACCTTTAAGTTTTGTCTGACTTTAAAAAAATTACAAGAAAAAATTATAAAATGTTTATGAATTAGTTGATATAATCCGCAATGAAGAGGTACACTGAATGGCAGGTACTAGCGAGGATGTCTCTTTGAGAATGAAGAAGAACGTGCTCAGCTGGTTTGGGCACGCCGAACGAATGAGTGATGCAAGAATGGCAAAAAAGATTTATGATGGAAAAGTGAGTGGTAAGAGAGGTAGAGGGAGACTTCGGTTGACCTTCGAAAACACAGTATCATAGATACTCGAGGAAGGTCACATAAAAAGCATGGGGACCCACCGGAGGGCATGTATGAAGAGGTTGATGACAATGGGCGAGGTGAAGAGGTATGTAGAGACCGAAGCGTTTGGCGCTATGTTCTCTTTGACTACCGCGCTAGGGATAAAGCGTGAAGCTAGTAACTTAAACTTAACTTCACTTAGCTTCACGCTTGTGAAGCTGGTAGCAGTAGTAATATTCCATCAATATATTTACAGTCTTTATATCGTTCATATTTTTTAAATTAATTTATATTTTATAATTCACTTGATATGTTTTAACGTTAATTTTCAATAAAAACCTTCTGCAAGAATTTAATTATAAATTAATAAACATTTAGAAGCAACCTTTTGCTTACTTCAGTAATTTTATAAAATGATGATAGTCAATTATTAATTAATTTTTAGATGCAAATTAAAACGATGCGATTTTATATACATTTTATTAACTAAGATATCTAAACACTGTTACTTTATATATTTATAGATAAATAACAATAACAGATAAAGTAGGAAATGAAATTATTAAAACTTTGTTTCTGTTCGCTGACAAAAGTTTACCAACAATTTGGCAACCCATTTCTTCGCTACAAGAGACGTATGGAATTTCGTTTGTGGGTTTTGTTAGAGTAGTTCAAGACAACAGCTTTATTTCTATACTAGGTACCCGCTCGCGGCTTTTGTTTACTAATACGAATTACTACTGTGTTTTTATAACAATATAATTTTAAAGATAATATCTATACATTAATTTTAAAATTAAAGTTTCAGCCAATTAAATATAACTGTTATTTTATAGCATTTTTGTCAAACAAACATATTACCCCACTCGAGGAGATAAAATATTTACTTACATTTATATTTTCTTCGCTCTGGTGTCGAGGAAAAGTGCGCCGTTGAGTTTCGCCATTCGACACGCAATGCCTGCAGAACTTTTCGGAAAGTGAGGAAAGGTGTGTCTTAAAACTAGGCTCCCTCTGCCTACCCTGCTGTGTGCGGGATACAGTGTGAAGCTGATAAGAAAAATAACAGATTATATTGATATAACTTTTTTATTTATGAACATACAATTGTGAAAACTGCATTAAATTGAGTTAAGCCGTTTCTGAGATTAACGTGCACAAACGCATAGACAAACAGGCACAAATTTTAAAAATTGTAGTTTTTGATTCTATGACTTTCAAAGATGCCAATAATTATTGTCAATAATTATTGTTCACAGAAGTATATCTACAACGTACAGACAGCGACAGATCAGTTACAATTTTATAATATGCATAGATATATAGACAATACAGCAGTACGTATGTTTTATAGTGTGTTTGTTGCAATAGTTCTACAGTGTGTAATCCAAGTGTCGACAACGAAGGGCCAATTACATCTAACTGACAAAGTCAAAATTTTACACAAACTAAAAGAAACGTGTTATTTCTTGACAAATTAAAAGTGTAATTATTTTTATTATTTCAAACAATAATAATATATGGTTTATGAATTATATTATATTCATATACTTTTTGATAGTGTAGCAGATGTGCATTTAAAATGAAAAAAATAAAAAAAAGATAATTTAGTTAAAAAAAGATAGTTTAGTTAAAAATGTCAAATGTATTGGTACTTCACCGTCGGTGTGCTTTCTTCAGGAGCTTGTGGTCGTAGGTACATTATTTAACAATCAAAAATATTCTTCTTCTAAGATGGATTGCTTAATGTAATTATATAATTTTATAATACCTATTGTTCACTTTAAACTATTAAATTATATTCATATATTTTTTGCTGACATTTTACAATTTATGAATAGCTTAAACTATACGAATGCTTATTATGAAATAGTTTTTGAAAATATGTAACTAATTTAGATGAAAAAAATTATAAGTAAACGTAACCAATAAAATATTAATAAAAAAAAATAAACAAAACCAGCTACATTATTAATATTATCAAAGTATCTAAAATAAATATTTAAAAGAATTTAAATGTGTTGTGCTATGTTTTTGAAAGTGCATGTGGTTAATTACAACATAATACTCCTCAAATACAATAAGAAAATATATATATATTTTTTGTCTCTGTCTGTCTTTCTATTTCCCCGAGCTAATGTCCAGAATAACTGAATTGATTTTATTGGACTTTCAGTGATCGATTTTACTGATTTACCCGGGAATAATTTTTTCCCACGTTTTCCTTGAGAGCGTACATAGATACTATATGAAATAACTAAATTCCTGTCACCATTAAATATTATAAGTTTTGCGAGCAATATCAAATAAAATCCCAGAAAACTAAAACTACAATTTATTAAGTGTATAACAACGTTATAGATAACCATCCAACCAAGATGAAATAACCACAATACTTTCCTTAATACTTAAATAATATTACACCGATGCCGCGCAGGGCTGAAACTTACACCACACCAAGAAATTAATGAAAATCTAACTAATCTACTACTCGAATAAGCGAAGAACCGAAGAAAAGTATAAATTAATTATAAACAGCAAATAATTACATAAAAATTAACAGTAGTTCGAAAATGTACTAATATTTACAAAAGGTTCGCGTCGGTCATACTATGCCGCTCGAAGGCTAGGTCACTTCGAATCAGTGACATCTCCTTAATTATTTATTAGAATGTTATATAGTGAACTATAATTTCAATGTAGATAAAATGCTAAAAGTGACTATTATATTCATTTTCATAAGAATCAATATCAAATTATAGAAAATACATACAAACAACACAATAAATATAAAGTAAATCAATTAAAATGGTTACTTTTGCTCAACCTTCAGAGATAAACATGGTATATGTATCGCGGACTTTTTTAAACATTATTTAAAGGACAATATTTTAGTTAAACATTATTTTTATGTATCTCATAAGGTTGAGTCGGCGCACGCCATGTATGCGTTAAGCAAGCTCAGTTTGGGTGACTTTTTCTTAAAACAAACTTTGCAAACCGTTGCTTAGCAACGGTCGGTTGTTATTAACATGGCAGAATAAATTGCCTGTCAAATTAAAAAATATTTTAATATATTATTATATATCGAAAATATTACAAATATGAGAAAAAAAAGTATCCTATGTTCATCCCAAGCCCCTCAAGTATCTCTGTATGAGTATTTTATCGCAATTGAATTAGCGGTTTGGCCTTGATTGCGTCACAGACAGACAGACAGACAGACAGACAGACAGACAGACAGACAGAGTTACTTTCGAATTTATAATATAGGTATGGATTACGCTCCTGAAATAATAACTTCATGCATTTTATAAAAATTGCTATTGTACGTTAGAATTCATAGTTACAAAAATAAAAGTGCATTTTGTGAATGCTCGTATTCAGCTAACATGGAAATGTATGAATCTAACTGTTAAAAATTTAAAATTACAAAAGCTGACATTAATGTGGTTTTCGTGTGCCAGAATTAAAATATGTTAAAAGCTAAATGTTTTACTTTTGGACATGTCATATCTTAGTTTACTTAATATAGTATATTAAATGTTACATAGTAAAGTAGATTTGTGGATGTATCTATACCACTGGTTCCAATCAGTGGTCCGTAGAAGTCTAAATAAGCATCCGCGAACGATTTTAATTTTAGAGGATAGTGAGGCGTTGGTCATCGCGCAGTGATTAAAAAGAGCATGCTACATGTATAGTAAGTAGTAGAGTATGCTCCGGTCTCAAACATAAATTACTTTAATTTACAAAATTTTTAAAATACTTTAAAACAATTACAAATTAATTCATTGATTTTATGAAATAAGTATGCCATTTCACGTAAGGAAGTTATGACGTCGCAACGTATATTTTTAACAATTCGCAAAGTTTGTTTTGAAATTAGAAGTAACTATTTAACATTTTAAAGTGTTATTCCACACTTAGGACTTTTTAAATAAGTATTCGCAGTATCTATTGGATTTGACTAGTTTTCAACCATCCTATGGAACCTTTATCATATACGTAAGATATATGCAATGAATGAGAGATGTCAGTATTAGTATAGTATTTACTTATACTTAATTGTTTCATCAATTCAATTTTATTTCTTGAATTTGTCCGTAAATAATATAATTCGTAAATAGTAACATGTTACTTTATAGATAAACAGTTTTGTAACTAATTTTACTATGCTAAAATATTTTTTCTTATTTAGAAAAAATATAAAAAACAATATTGTATAATAAGGATCAACATAAAAATGAAGTGCATGTGTGCTCCTTTCTAGAATATTAAAAACTTAATAACTGCTAGTTGTATGTAGCACGTAGTAGACATAATAACTCGTAGATATTATAAAACGTATTTATATTTACAAAGTCATGACGCTCTTCCGTAGAAAACTAATTCATAAACGACGACGTCGATTCTTAGTATTTCATTATAAACAGGTGTATTTTAATGGATCTGCTG
>DWQW01010743.1:0-11917 GCA_018249695.1 Heliconius erato demophoon
CGTACTGCCATCACTTTTATACGCCTCTGAAACATGGCCTGTCTACCGCAAACATATCGCTGCATTGGAGAGATTTCATCTTAAATGCCTACGCGAAATAATGAATATTCACTGGTGGCATCGCGTTCAAAACGCGGAAGTTTTATTACGTGCTAAGGTCGATGGAATGGAAGCTTACCTAATGAGGGGTCAGTTGCGTTGGGCTGGCCATATCTCCCGGATGTCTAACCAAAGAGTCGCGAAACGCATCTTTTATTCCGAACTCCAAACTGGCAAGCGAAAGCGGGGCGGTCAGCTGCTGCGATACAAAGATGTGCTTAAGCGCCACATGAGGAGATGTGACCTGGATCCAAATAAATGGGAGACTTTGGCTGCGGATCGGTAACACTGGAGACGCACTGTTGGATTTAAGGTTTCAGAGTTTGAGAAGAAGCGAAGAGACGAGCTCAATTTTAAACGCGATGAGCTCAAGGCCCGCACACCTGAGGTGATCTATTATAACTATGTCGGGGGAGTGCTGACATGCAGCATATGTGGCCGCAATTTTTCGGCAAAGATCGGCTATGTCAGTCACTTAAGAGCACACCAGCGAAGCTCTTGTTAGTCGGACGTCAGTCGCCGTGGCCGAAAACGGTCAGGATATATATATATGGATTTTATATATATATATATATATATATATATATATATATATATATATATATATATATATATATATATTATATAAAATCGTATTGAGCTAATAATTTAATGACATTTCAATATTCCTATTAGATTTATATTTATGCCAAATGACTATAAATCTTTTTAAATGAAATATAAATATATAAAGTATATTTAGTATTATACACCTTTTAGAAATTTAATCAACAATCGTAAGGACTATAAAGTACGATTAAGTAATACTCGAACATGATGATGATCAACTTGAGAACTTAAGAATGAACTTTTGTATGAGGTATTTTTGGAATAGCTTGTATTTGTCATTTGGGAAGAGAAATAAAAACTTTCCACACATAAGTGCCATTACAGGCCACTGTCTTCAAACAGTGACCAAAAATGAAAAATAAATTGACTTTGCAAAAATAATATGTATCCTGATTAAGTTATAGAGAAAGAGAAATAATTAACTTAATTTCACGCTTTATCTTTAGCGGGGTATTCAGAAAGAACGAAGCGCCAAATGCTGCTACGGTCTCTACATACCTCTTTCGCCTCGTCCACTGTCATCAATCTCTTCATATATGACCTCCGGGCGCCCTCATGCTTTTCAACCGAGGTCTCCCCCTATCTCTCTTACCACTCAGTTTTCCATCATAAATCTTTTTTACCATTCTTTCATCACGTTCTTCTTCATTCTCACTGTGAGAAATAATTAGATAAATATTTTATGATTTTGAAGTAGATGCCAAGTAACACAATAACTAATGAGATGTGCTGTAATTAACACCCATATAAAATACCTTTTTATCAAAAAAAACCGACTTTAGTTGTTGAAAAACTGATATATCTGTTTATTTACAAAAATAAACCAGTCAAGTGAAATTTGGACTCGCCGAGGCTTCCGTGTTTAACTAAGTCAAAATTCGTGTTACTTTTCAATATATATCTAAAATGAATGAAGTTTATATAAGGCTTACAAAACGTTTGTACACATACCTGTTATTTTGAAGGTCTTTTCACCTTTATACAGAGATAGTAGCTTTTCTGTTATGGTTTCATTTAAAACGCAATTTCGGTAGTCGCCGCTAAAGTGAATTTTAGACTAGCCATACGAGTACCTGTAAGAATTGTAACTGCAAGCGAGTGTACCCTCTCGTACAATCCTGTAGACCAGTTTTATAAGAACTTATTAGAATGTAATATACGAGTACACAGTACGTAATAGAAAAGGTCCAATATGAATAAATATATAATTTATAAAACGAAAATAAAATCAAAAACAAAGTCGTGGAATCGGTGCCAGCGTGGATATTTTTTTAGCTTTTGTTCGGTGTATTTAGTAGGCATCTCTGAATGTATTTTGTTTTTAGTTTAAACTTAAAAAATAACAATTTTTTAAAAGTAATTAGGATTTTAAATATCAATTATTTCACTTATTACTTTTAACTGACTTCTGTAAGAAAAGGATTTTATCAATTCGACCGTACCTCACAAATTTTGAGTCCGATTTTGACGATTATTTTAGGGTTCTGTACCTTTTAAGGAAAAAAGGAAGTTTTCTGTCTGTCCGTCTGTCTGTCCGTCGTCCCGTCCGTCCGTCCGTCTGTCTGAAAACCGTATTTCTACATTAACTTAAAAAAAAATCCCGTTTATAGCGCTAAAAAATGCGTATTGCGACGTTATGAAGGAAATCTAAATTAATAGGATATTTCCGGTTGACCTAGAATTATAAAATTTGGCAGCTTGCTAGCTGCTCTACAGGTAGTACTTGTTCGGGAAAAAATCTGAACGCTTATGGTTCAATGCCAAAATATAATAGGCTTAAAAGAGTGCCAAAATTTAATATTAAAGCCGCTAGTTCAAATAAGGAGACGAAAGGGCTTTGGGTAAGCTGCTTTCATTCCGCTTTTTGTACGGAACTCTCGGTGAGTGCACCCAATTCGCTCTTGCCCGGTGTTTTCTTACTATGAAGTAATTAAAATATTACATAATTCTATTTATTTTTTGTTTAAATGTGTGCGCATAACTATATCAATATATAGTACATACTTTTAACTTTTTAGTTTTAATTTTTTTTTGTTTTTATTGTTTGTTTTAGTTAGAAACAACAGATGTTATAATTGTTAAATTATTCTTATCCATTTCTAAATGTAGGCCTCAATGTACTCACGTAGGTAATAAAAAAATCAGCTTCACGCTGTATTCCGCATTTAGCAGAGAAAGCAGAGAGAATCTAGTGTTAAGACACTCCGTTCCCTTGTCTCTCTTGCCTGTTATTGCACAGTTAAAAAATAACCATTAGAAAGTTTAGATTTATTATGAACAGTGGTACAGCCAAGCACAGTGGATGTAATCTGGTCTAGTATCTTTAAATTTCGAAGCATTCGAATGATTTCTACAAAACGTCACAAACATGAATGAAAAGTCCATTTGCTATACATAAGAGCTAGGAAAACAAAAGACTTTCGCTCGAGGCCTACCAAAGCTTTTAATTCCCTTTCGAATAAACACAGTACTGACGCACTTTCATATGTGATTCAGCTTTGTTTGATGCAGAAATGTTTGTTGTTAGGCCACGATGATGCACACTAGCGCTTTTACTAAAGGAAAATATATTTTTAATCATATAGACTAGTTATAAAAACCTAGTGTATATCATCCTCATTATTAGTCACTACGAGGCCTATGCAATCAATTACTGGACATAGGCCTCTCCAACGCACACGATATTCTGATTTCCGTTTCCACACGTTGCCTGCCACTTTGTGTATATTGTGACCTTATGTCGATAACTCCCCTCTCTTCACATAATCCCAGGATATGCCATCATATGCTGGTCAGCTCACTTCCAAGGCGCAATATATTGGTATTGGCGACTTTGGCCAGGAATAAGAGGGCAACCAGGAACTGAGGCCGTTATCTGTAGTTATCTGCCATCACAGTTTATTGCCCGTAATCACTATATTTGAAAGACGCGTCGGTGATCGCAGAAAGTAGATTCTCGCACCGATAACGATACTGACTGTCGTCGGTCTGCACAATATAGCGACATCTAGAACAGATTATTAAACTGCTCTCAATCGGTCTACAGAGCATTATTTGCTGGTCGGTAGAATGCACCACGGTCCATACACTGGCATCCATAGAGTCATGTATATTTTATATACTCATATATAAAACTCTAGCAACTTAGTGACTAGCAGACATATGTACGTATTGGGCTTAAAAAATAATACCTCTCAAACCTCTCAAATTACATGTTTAAGTATATTATTTGATTAAATGTGCCTTTATTTTGGTTTATTTGGCATTCATATTGAATTTATTTATGTATGTTTATTTCATTCTAGTCTATAATAGTAATTTTATTACTTTAATTAATTAAACAAATAAATCGTGGCGCAGGGGCACAATGTGTGATTGTAAATCGACTGATTGTGGGTTCGATTCCCACACCAGGAGATGAAATATTTACTTAAATTTATATTTCCATTTCTTCGCTCTGGTGTCGAGGGTAAAGCGCGGCGTTGAGTTCTGCCACTCAACATGCAGAAACGCCTCCAGAATTCGGCAGAAAGTGGGGAACGGAGTGTCTTAACACTAGGTTCTCTCTGCCTACCCTGCTGTATACGGGATACAGCGTGAAGCTGATTTAATTAATTTTAAACTTCATAAATAGTACTTATTTATATGAAAGCAATTTATTTACTGACTGTACTTTATAAACACATATTGTACAAAAGTGTAACTTTGTCGTTTGTCTCTAAATATCCTTTGGTAACTGTACAATTTATATGGATCCAAATTTTGCCTTTATTTGATTTAATAACGCAAAACATTTGAAAAACCTCCAAGCCTAACTGGCTGGTTTTAAAATTATTTGTATTGCCTTAAGCGTAGAGTAGAGTTATATGTAATTTTTTTTTTGTTATAACTGTTTATTTTAAATTTAACATTGATTATGTCTTTGTTACCTAATTATCGAAATATATCGGTAAAAAAGTCATATGATACAACTATTTTATATTTTCAACATTTTTAAAGTGTTATTCCACACTTAGGAAAGGAAAATACTTAGATAGAAAAGTATAAAAAATTTAACGTAGCGGGACTCGAACCCGCGCGTCCTGTAAGCCGACCAGGCGCTATGACCACTAAGCCATACCTACTTAACGTACATTTTCTAAATAAGTAACAATTTTTTTATAAAACGGTGATAACCTTCTCTTATCCAAAAGTCAACATCAAATTCATTCAAAAATTTTAATATACGAAATTGAAATATCTTTCTTTAGATAATCTATAAAAAATATCCAATTACATTGCATTTATAATAATCAAAGGATCCATTCGGGCCATCTGGACTTTCTTAACAGGTTCTTATTAAAAATATTTCGAACCTTTGTTTGAGGCTTCGATTAGCGATAGCGACGGTAGCGCTTCAATAAAATTCTTTTCAAACTCAACCTCTAGATATTATTCTCGCTGAATAATTATTATAGGCCGATCATTAGTGCTTTTCCAATCCATTTTATAAAAAATCAATTTCCCTTTTATCTTAATTGTATTCTTTCTTTTTATATTTTAACTCTTTCTTTTATAATCTGGTTATTTAGATGAGAATGAATTGCTTGCTGTTATATAAAGTTGTGGACCTGGACAGCCTTATCTGCCAGATAAGCTATAATTTTAGGTTTCACAGGTCCCGAATAGCAATATATAGTAGATATACATTTGGCACATGCATTTCATTTTCATATTCTTATTTGTAATTGAAAAATGTAACAAGTCGTATGAACTGTTAACATAATTCTCGAAAATATAAGAAAGTATGAGAGCCCTAAACCTAGTGTTAAGGTATTCGGTTCCCCATTTCCCGTAAAATTTTCAAGATATTGTTTGTATATAAAACCGCGGTTTGTTATGTTATCAAAACGATAATATGAAAATAATTAATTCCCTAAAGAGGGAATCGAACTCAAAACACGAAACCTTTACGATGAGAAATAATTTAAAACGCGTAATAATTTGCATGTAGATTTGAATGGGCGGATTTGAATCCCCATTTCCTGAAATCTTTTCGGAAATGCTAATAATAAGATATAGGGCTTTAACTTAAGTAGTACTAATTTGGTGATTCATATTGTTCATCATAATTCATATCAAATTTACAATTAATCAAAAGCGAATATTGTTTGAAATATCAACAAAGAACCAATATTAAACCATTATCAAATAAAGCCATTATATTGAGGCTCGTCGTGGCGCAGGGGCACAAAGTGTGACTGTAAAACCGACTGGTTGTGGGTTCAATCCCCACTCGAGGAGACGAAATATTTACTTAAATTTATATTTTCATTTTCTTCGCTCTGGTGTAGAGGACAAGCGCGGCGTTGAGTTCTGCCACTCAACACGCAATGCCTCCAGAATTCGGCAGAAAGTGGGAACAGAGTGTCTTACCACTAGGTTCCCTCTGCCTACCCTGCTGTGTGCGATACAGCGTGAAGCTGATTGATTGATTATTATTATCAAATAAAACATAAATATTATTTTATTTCCTGTTATAAGTTAATGCCAAACATTTTTACTTTACTTCGCTACAGTATTTCCTTCATAGGCAAGTTCATCTTAAGAGCGCATCTTTTTGAAGAATAATAGAGTGTAATTTGAACTGAATTACACTAATTAGGGGCTCAAAAGAAATTCTCTTAACAGCTTTTTAATTAATCTTATCAGAGTTCCACCAGATTTATAATTTTAAATTTTGTTTCTAGTTAATATTTACTGTTTCATTCTGAATTTATTAAAATTATACTTTTTATAATTCATTTAAGTAATATCTATCTGTAATATATATCTGTTTAAGGAAGATATATGAGAAAATTTATTATTAGGGCATGTTACAGTGTAGAACTCAAAACGATGATTTTATAACTTTTTGTCTTTTTGTCTATATGTTTGTGCACACTCAGAAACGACTTTATCGACGTCAACGTTTTTTTCGCATTTTGTATTAATTAAATATATTATAAAATGCGAAAAAAACGCCATGCAATCATATCATATAGAACTCAACAGGAAATTTGCCAAGAGGTGAAAACTTACAATACAAAGGGAAAAAAACGAGAAAGTATCTTATAGGTATATATCATCACACTTAAGTTTATCAAATACTATAAGTTACGTTCCTACCTATACTTAAAATTAACATATTTAAAAAATTGGTACGGACCCCTCAGTGGGCGAGATCTACTCGCACTGGCCCTATTTTTTTGTTTAAGTTGTTGAATTTGCAGTTTTTTTTGGCATATGTTCTGTATCCTAAAGATGTATTGTTCTTGTACTGTTCATAACAACTTAAAAACTTTATAATAATCACGTTGGTCGACAAATCAACATTGTTACATAATAAGTGTATGAGAATGTATACAAGCTAAAACCATTTCAACAGAATAGCAAACGTGCCTTAGAAGAGGATTTCAGGATGAAGAGGACTATTACACTTCCACTTTATTTGCTGATTCGCTCCAGTTCGGAATATTCCAGTAATTTGCGTTATGGAAATGTCTTAACATTGAGAAGATATTTTTTTATTACTATGGGAGACCATTGTAGCAGCATAGCGTCTAAATGTCAACATGACGGTCGTGGGTTCGATTCCCACTAGAGGTAATGATTTTTTTTCTTTCCTTTGGGTAAGAAAATAAATTGTAGCGTTGTGTGCTACTACTCAACACGTTTTAAGATTGGGAAAAAAGTATGGAATGATTTCTTTTAATACGAGATTTCCCCTGCCTGTCCTTCAATATTTATAGAGGTTACAGCTAGAAGCTAAAAATGAAGGCTATCATATGATTTTTAAAATAATTATTAGATATTTTTTCCACTTTTTTTATAAATTTAAACTAAAAAAGAATTTAAAACAATTATAGTATGCATTTACAACATGAATCACCAACACTGTTTTCACGTTCGTAAGTACTTTTTACGGTTTTAGGTATAGCTAGCAGGCTGAATATCCAAAGATCATTGTTATTGTTAGAATATTGTTTTGTAAAAATAAGAATTTAACAATTCCTAACAAAATAAGTTTCATAAAAATTGGTTATAATGTTATTATTATCGAAAAAAAGAGGCTCTTTATTCGGTAACTATATTTTTTTTTATCAATGGACAGCAATTTCTCGGTGTGGCCGGTTTTTAAGCGCACGTGGTTAGGTTAGGTTTTGTATCTGTAAATGCGGTGGCGTTAGTTCATAAAACTGGTATGATATTTAGAATTGCACAATAGAAATAATATATATGTAGGTAGCTCACCATGCAAAAATAAAACTTAAGATAAATAGAGACTACTACAGCACAAAGTATACAACGCTTAATTTTATTGACATAATTGAGTTCCGCGCCCCAATCGTTAAAGGCGTCAATAAAACTTTGATTTGAAACGTCCATTTTAAGGTATAAACGTTTTTCTTAGGCAATAAAAAAATATATTGCTTATTTAAATAATCTTAGTCTTAATTACCTTTTTTGTAATTTAAAGATATAATTTAAATTCAAATTTAAAAGTCTCTTTTTTCACTTTTTGTCCAATGCAATATCGTCTGTAACGCGATAGGTGCGGGTAACGAAGGAATATATTATTTTCATTTCCCCGTTTTCGTTCGTTCGTTTTAGATAAAGTGACGCATTAAGTTCCGCCTTTCAACATTTATTGTCTCAAATACGAACGGAGAATTTGTCTGCCTTCTCTGCTATGTGCTGAATAAAGCGTGAGTTAAAAACCGCTTAAGTTTGTCGGACTAGCCAAACCCAGGCTTCCGTACCAATATCAGGTAGGTAGTCAATGTAGGTCAACGGGAAGTACAATTTATAATACTTGACAATTAAAATTTTGCGGACATATGCATTCATTTTGTATGAAATGAATTACAAATTTGTTTGTTAATTTTTAGGGTTCCACTTAAGGAAAAAAGGAACCTTTATTAGATGACTTTGTTGTCCGTCGGTCCGTCCCTCCTTCGGACGTCAGACGAACTTCTGTCTGTCAAGAGCCTTTATCTCAGGGACGATTCTGGGTATCGACTTAAAATTCAAACCATATATTCAGATCTACGATTCTTTGATTACCTGAAAAACTCCTATTTCTATATTTTCTATAATAATGTATGACCGTTTATATCGCAAAATGCGCGTATTTCGACACTATAAACAGAATCAAAGTTGATTTTATAATTCTAGGTCAACCGGAGGTACCCCCTACCTCCGGTTGACCTAGAATTATAAAATTTGGCAGCTGGCATCTTCAGATAGTACTAGTTCAGGAAATCGGAATCCTCGGTGGGCGAGCCCGACTTCTGAAAGAAAATGAAATACCTACAAAGTTTCACTATATGGATGTTATTCTTAATTTGTATTATAAGTTCTCTAATTTATAAATTGTTCGTGCCAAATTTCATAAACCTAGGTCACGAGAAGTATCTATCTACCTTAAAGGTTTTGATTACGCGGCAAATTTATCCTTTATCGCTTATCGCGGCAATAGATCCTTGTATATTTTGATTGCGTTGCTTTAGAAGCTATATTTTTTATGTGCTTCAAGGGACCATACATCTAAACATTTGATATTAAATCAGCTTTTCAACGATCTCCACGCGATCTCCAGAGAAATGGCTTGACATACAGCTAGACGTACAACAAAGTGATCCTATAAAGGTTCCGTTTTTGCCTTTTGAGGCACAGGACCCTAAAAATATAACATAACCCATATTAAATGCCAAAATAGATTATATTACATGTACCTTGGTATAAGGAATAATAACTGGTCATAAGCTTCTCCGAAAGTGCACTTTTTGCAAATTGTAGATATAGATTAGGATGTACAGACGAAAGGTCTAATTGTACAATGATGGGATTAAGAAATAGAGCGAGCGAGTTTTACGCTTTTTAAATTAATGAAAGAACTGAACTCATTGGAAACCTAAAAGTTATTAATTTTTTAAGCCCTTTGGTAAGTTGATCTACTGACCTATATATATATATATATATATATATATATATATATATATATATATATATATATATATATATATATATATATATATATATATATATATATATATATATATATATATATATATGCAACGCAAAATTATTATTTTTAATAATAAATAACACTAATTTTAGAATTAGAGCAATAGAGTAAGTAAAAATGTGCCAAGATCACAGCTTTTATAGTCAAACGCTGGTCCACTGAGCCACGATGGCCTAACATTTCTTATAAAACTTAAAAAAATTATAGCAATTTTATTACCCTTGGTCTTAGCATTAATATGAAAAATAACTAAGTGAGATAAAAATAATCAAGCTAACGTTTCTTTCCCTCATACCATGATAGGCAAAGAATCTAGTATTGAGATAAGCAGTTTCCTACTTTATGCATATTTTCTCTCTTATTATGCAATTTATGCAAGCATAAAGCTAACCATGGAAGCGAAAACCAACTGTACTATAGCACAGTAACTTACAAAGCACAAGCACAAACACAATAAGGTTTTTGCGACAGCAACGATAAGGTTTTTGTGACAGCTTCTGAATATTAGTAAGTGAACTAAAAGCAATCCTTGTATTTCGTTTGCTTTGGTTTACAACTTAGAATATTTTTCGTATTATTTCAGATATATCTATTTAATGAATGATGTCGCTGGTTTTAAACATTACTAGCGACCCGCTCGCGACTTCGTCCACTTATACTTCTGAATTATTTAACTAATACACTAAAGATTTCTAATGTGAAAATTATTAAACTATGTAAGAGCACTTTTGTATTTTTAATTTCCCTTAGATTTAGTATTTGTTTTATTTTGAATCGATTTTCGATTCATAAATAAAATAGTTAAAATCAGATTCACGCTGTATTCCGTCTATAGCAGGGTAGGCAGGGGAAACCCAATGTTAAGACACTGCGTTCCCCATTTTCTACCTAATTTTTCGAGGCATGGTGGTGTGTTGAGTGGCGGCCTTGGTGCCAGAGAGAAGAAATGCAAATATTATTAAATTATAATTCATTCTCCCGAGTGGGGACCGAACCCAAAACGTTGCGTTTCAGTCACATCCTTGTGCTGTTTGATTGCCTTATAGTGTCGACATATGAAACGCGTCATTCAAATCAATAGAGAGTACTTTTGGTTGACCTAGAATTATTAAATTTGGCAGCTAGCATCTACAGGTAGTATATAAGTAAAAATCTGAAATCTACACATTTATGCAAAATTTGATATTAGAGTCGCGAGTTCAAGTGAGGTATTAGATGAAAGGGCTCAGGGTAGGCTAGGCTTGAATTTCAGAAAAAAAAAACCCGAGACCGCCGATTTTTGTACGGAACCCTCGATGGACGAGCCCGACTCGCGTTTGTTGTTGTTTAATGTAAATCCGTTTTGCAGTTCTGGAGATATGAGGTAAGAAAGAATATTACATACTTACATTTATATATACATATAAGATACGTAAGAAAAACAACCCTCCTGTATTTAATAAGAAAAACTTAGATTCGTAAACACTATATTTAGACACATCTCATAAACTTAAACATTTGAAAACTTATATCACTTAGCACGACTTGAGGCCAGTCGTGCCGCAGCGGCACGAGGTGTGACTGTAAAACCGACTGGTTGTGGGTTCGATCCCCACTCGAGGAGATGAAATATTTACTTAAATTTATATTTCCATTTCTTCGCTTTGGTGTCGAGGTTAAGCTCGGCGTTGAGTTCTGCCACTCAACACGCAATGCCTCCAGAATTCGGCAGGAAGTGGGGAACAGAGTGTCTTAACACTAGGTTCCCTCTACCTACCCTGCTGTGTGCGGGATACAGCGTGAAGCTGATTTAATTTTTAATTTTTAATTTTATATCACTTAGTGAAAATTTCATTATTAAATAGATATAGGAAATATATATACAATTTTTATAATTTTACATCAATTCTTAACATATTATACAAAAATAAATATAACTCTATATTTAAGTGACTTTAAATTATATTTGAAATGAAAAATAAAATTTAAAGCAACTTAAAATATAGGGATCAATCGCCGTACCCGACTCGGAGGAAATATAAAGAACAAAATCGTTGTATCATAAACCGACAATCAAAGGAATGGAGGTCTTATAGGCGATAAAACGTTTACTATGGTCCACTATGCTATTATTTTATTGGATCGAGGAGATAAAAATGTCATAATCTCAGGTGGGTTATT
>DWQW01010744.1:0-11917 GCA_018249695.1 Heliconius erato demophoon
CTGATGGCTATGTCCTTGAAGGAAAGGAATTGGAGTTCTACCTAAGAAAGATCAAATCCAAGAGGGCAAAGTAGGGTTTTAATGTATAAATAAAAGTAAAAACAACAAAACTTCTTTTATTTTTTTTCTTTAAAGCAAATTTGTTATTTACTTAAATCTTTGATTATTTACTTTAGTAAACATGACTAATTTAGTGTTATTAAAAATTAATCCAACAAAAATTCAGTAAAGTTACTTATAATTTCATAGGAAAATGAGACAGTCAATTTATAAAAAATAAATACCATATTTGGTAAGTACATCACAATTTCCAATTCAGCTACAGCACTTCAATATAGTTGTATATTTCCCATTTCATTTATACATTTTACAGAATGTAGTTACGAAATAAAACGCAAGTTTATAGTATTCTTGTATTAAGTGGATCAACCATCTTGCCAGCCATTAGAGCAACATGTATATTTGAATCCATCACGAAGTATAGAAAAGGATGTGTCGCAGAAAAAACAACGGGATTCCGGCTACTTGCATATCCTGAAAATTAAATAAATATATTAATTACACAATTTGAAACAATAAATAATAATGTGTACTTTTAGTAAATATGTAGAATTTAGTTATAAATTGACCAACTATACAATAGATGCTGCTGATTCGATATGTTTGCATACATATGTCACTGACGGTCCCTTTCTATGTTATAGACTCATATATGTTATTAACGCTAAAATTAATTTAATTAAAGCCAATCTTAAGTTATATTGAATTGTGTTTTGTACAAGTGAACAAGTGGTATATCTGGTAAGTATGTAGAGAGTAGAGATGGAAGATACGAGATAGACGTGGAAGCTTATTGCTGCCAGTAACAGTAACAGGATTTAGCTGCATTGATGAGACACAGCACAGCTGCACAATGCAGTGTTAGTACCGACGCTGTTATATGGCAGCGAAACGTGGGTATTACAGAAAGAAGAATGAAAGGAAGATAAATACTGAGGAGATGCAGTCTCTTCCTAGGATATGCGGTGTCAGCTTAGCGGATCGAACTGCAATAAAGAGATACACAGAATGGCAGGTACCGGCGAGGATGTCACGGTGAGAATAAAGAAGAACGTTCTCGGTTTGGGCATGTCGAACGGATGAGTGATGAAGGAATGGCAAAAAAGAGTTATGAAGGAAAAGTAAGCGGTAGAGATAAAGGGAGACCTCGATTGACTTTCGAAAACACATACTGGTTTTACAAAGAACGTAAAAAGCATGAGGACCACAGTATGAAGATGTTCATGGCGATAAGGCGCTAGGGATACAACATGAAGCTAAGTATTTTGTAATCATAATTATTCTAGAAAATTAGAAAACCTTTGAAATAGATTAGTTCGACAGAATCATCACACAATAATAGATAAATCGTCCTTGTCATGTAAATGCGACAGACCGTTGAAAAAAAAAGCAAAATCATTAATGGGACACAGGAAACGAATCATCTCGTAATTTTTCTGTTTTTCTGATTGATGTAATTGAAAAGCTTGCCTATCTGATCATAATTTCCATCTCGATTAGGCATTTAGGTCGTAATGTCGATGCTGTGAACGATTTCTATGATGCAGGTGGCTCCGCGTGGCGCATCAATGGGTTCAAATGCGCGTGTCGCCGCGTTGCGCCACCGCGGTGAGAAACAATGGAAGTGGCCTGTGCCCACTCACCACTTGGTACGCAATACGGTTTTAGCATTCTTTTGACTTTAATTATGTTGGCCCTAGACCGTAAAACGAGGGTAAAGCGATGTACGCAATTTTGTGTAAGTCGTTAAGTGCAAGATTACATTGTTCATAATATATAGAATTCTCATTGTGCATTTACTTATCACAACTTAGCACAAAACTTATCTATATAGTGTAATAATCATTATATGAAAAAAATATCAAATTAATTTTATATTGTAAGAAGTATTTTTAAGAGGCCAGTCGTGGCGCAGCGGCACAAAGTGTGACTGTAAAACCGATTGGCCGTGGGTTCGATTCCCACTCGAGGAGATGAAATATTTATTTATTTAAATTTATATTTCCATTTCTTCGCTCTGGTGTCGAGGCAAAGCGCGGCGTTGAGTACTGCCATTCAATACGCAATGCCTCCTGAATTCGGCAGAAAGTGGGGAACGGAGTGTCTTAACACTAGGTTCTGCCTACCCTGCTGTGTACAGGATACAGCGTGAAGTTGAAAAAAAAAAGAAATATTTTTAAAATCTGACTATGATCTTACACGTTCTCTCATCTCGTCTTCTTACTGTTCTCATTTTGTTAGTCAATTCAATTTGAATTTTGAATTTGAATTCTAATTTTTCTCATCAGGTATTTTAGAGTTATATGTTCGAAATAAGTCATAGTCTGTACCTACGTTGCCAAACTTGCAAGTTCTATCAAAATCGGTTCAATGATTTTTTAGTAAAAAGCGAATAACAAGCAGACAAACGTTTTATAAAATAATTTTGTTGACTTTTGTTACAAGTAAATAAAGATTAACGTTGATATTATTTCTATGAGAAGTTATTAATATTTACGCACTGAATGTCCTTACGTCCCTATTATATGTAATTTAAATAAAAAAACACACTATCCTCCTAAAGAAACAAGTAAAAGATGGGAACTATTTAGATAAATGCGTTTCATTTAATTGGCCACATTTTAATAAATATTTAGAGCGTTTTAGTGTCGTTCAAGGATTTAGGTGGCGAGGCGTGACGAGTGGCCCCGGTCTTGTGGTCCCACGCACCTCGTCCTCCGCTAATTAAGTGGATCACACCGTAACCTTACACCCTGTCTAAGTATCTTTGTTTAGTGTAAATGGCAAACAATGGACTATTCATATATGTAAAAATATATAGGTACATATTATCAGCCACTGATAAAGTGTATCTTCTAAGAAGGATTGTAAGTTCGTTTTTTTTTTTATTTATTTTTTTTATTTTGACGCTATATCACGCACGAAACTCAACGCTTTGGCACCAGAGTGCAAAATGAAAATAACAAATATTTTATTGTCTCGAGTGGAAATCAAACCCACCGGTCGCGTTTACAGTCACACGCTTGTAGTCCTTCAACTATACATGTTCTTACTTATGCTTTCTATTATTAAAAAAAAATGCATTAAAAGATAAAAAAAAAATTTAATGATAAAAGGGCTAATTATCAATTGAGTTTTTTTACATAATATATTTAACAATAATGCCAGTCGTGACACAGGGACTCAAGAGTGCGTCACTCTAAACGCAAGAGGTTGTGGATTCTATTCCCACTCGAAATAATTAATATTTTCATTTCCTCACTCTGGTAACGACTACAACTCAACACGCAATGCCTCAAGAATTTGACGTAAAGTGGGAGATATTTCAATGGGAACGGAGTGTCCCAGGTTCTCTCTGCCTACACTGCTATGTGCATACATAAGGATACAGCTTAAAGCTAAAAAAATAACAAATAGGTACACTTACGACTTTTGATATCATCAGGTTGATATTTTCGTATGGCGACGGACACTGATTGCTCTATACTGCGCACATACACGCCGAGCTGCGGCGTCATGGGGCTGAAGTCGTGCTGCCTCGGCTCGAACACGTCGCGTATGCCCAGCTATAGAGATTATTGTTGTTTTTTAGTTAGTTTAGTGTAAGGTTTCTTTTATTTACGTTTATTAAAGTAATAGAGGCCATCGTGTCACAGGGGCACAAGGGTGTGACTGTAAAGCTACGGGTGTGGGTTCAAAGGAATTAATTATTATTTCTTTATTATTTTATTTCTTTAATCTGGCACCAAGGCAAACGCCCGGCGTTGAGTTTCGAAAAATTCGGCGGAAAGTGGGAAACGGAGTGTCTTAACACTAGGTTTGCTCTTACTATCCTGCCTCATGCAGGATTCAGCGTAAGGCTGATTTGGTTTGATTTTATTTAAAATAGTAACTGTTGAGTCTCAGGGTGCATAGAAAAAAACCTTAAAAATATATATATTAACGAATAAATAATTCAAAATAATATTTTATCGAATTACTTCACTAAATATAACATATAAAAATACTACTTATTTTTTTGTTTCTTAAAAAAACTTTCACAGTCTTCGTCCTCGTTAGGTTTCATAGAAATGAGTAACTAGTTTTATAATAGATATAAATTAGCTGTAACGTTGTGTCGCTCCAACGATATATGATAATATTAATTTTAATACCTACACACCAAGAGTTTTTACTGTCCTTAATTGGCATACGCTTAAATAAAAACGAACATCATAAGTAAAATTTACTGCACTCAAAACCAGTTCAGTATCAACCATGTAAAACTCAAGATGGTCATTTATAACCAGAATAACCGTATAATGTTTTAATACGGTTATATTTTACGTAGAAATATCTCTCTATTTTAGATAGGTAGAGAGTTTATTCACTTTCTTATCAATTTAATGAAATCACATTAGTAAATTTCGCTAACGAATAGAGAACTATTTTATATTTTTGCAAACTTATCCCTGAAAGGAGATTTGACTTCACATTTGCCCAGTAGATTTCGCATTCGCAAAAACATACTTTAAGCATAAAAACCTATAATTATAGATCTATATATATCTATATACTTTTTTAAACTAACCTTCTGCAAGTCCGTTGTAAGGGTAACATGGCCTTTGACGGTAAAGCTGGGTACTACTGCTTTTACACGGCGCGGTCTCAAGACTGCGTAAATATCGGAAAGATCGGACTCTCGTGCCATTCGGCCTAAAAGTCTTGAGAGTTCTCCAGAGCCTCGTCTTAATGGCAACACCACGAGCAAGTAGTAGCGATCGCTGTCCAGTGGCAATCGAAGTGCTGATGCCTCAAGATGGGAGAGGTACGCGTATTCCAACATGGAGTCATATTGCATGTAGGTTACCTAAAAATATTATTGTATAAAAACAATATATATATACAGCCTCTGTAAAGAGTTATCTATAAATTATACATATAAAAGAAGTTTACCTGAATATTTCTAAGGCCATTAACCAAAAACATATTGTCATCTACAGTTTGTTCAGGAAGTTCGACGCCTATGTCGAACGATCTATATACCAAATAATCATCTGCATATGATGATGGGCTTGTGAATAGGAAGTCTACAGATTTCTTCCGACGTTCCAGGGTCTCGATCCCTTCAGTTGTAGATGGCATGGTAGTTTCTACTGTACTTGAATCAGTGTTGGACGTACTTGCTTGTTCTGTTTGACTTTCCGTTACTGAAGTGGTCATCGTTGAAGTTTCAGCATTAGTAGTTAATGTACTCATTTCAGATGTTGTTAATATTTCAGTTTCAATATTTACAGTTGATCCGACGTTTGTACTACTGCTATCCGAAGATATTTGACTAGTGGTTGTTTGCAAAGTAACTGAAGATTCAGGAGCTGAGTTTGTGACAGTTGATATAGATTCCGATGGAGAATTCGTGGGTTTAGTCTCTATCATCTGAGTGATTTCTTTATTATCAACTTTTAGTTCCGGTGAAGTTATTGTTGAACCGGTCACGGTAGATGGTGGAATGGACGAAGTGCTTTCAGTACTCTGCCCTCGATCTAAATCAGTTATACTTTCTACGTTTGGATTGACTGTTGTTTCTTCTTTAGTGCCTTCTGTAGTTTGAGCTGTAACATCTTCACGACCAGGAACTTTTTCTGTTGAGACATTGTTAGGAGAAGCGTTATCTACTCCTGGAGGGGACTGTGTTGTACTGGTTGCGTTATTCGATGATATTGTTGCATTATCACTATCTAAATCAAACCCATAAAATCGTAAAATCTTTCTATAACTCTCATTAAACGTAACATTCTCATTGTTTAAAGCCAATCCTGCTAGGAATCCTTCTTCTGGTACGAAGTATGTCTGAAAGAAAACACAGTCAAGTGTGAGCCAGACTCGCCTACTAAGGGATTGGATAAGATGTTAACGGGAAGTGCAACTTACAAAAGTTGACAAATTAAGGTTGCGGGCGTATGCACAAATTTTCTATTAAATTAACTACAATTATAAGTTTGTAATGGTTTTTATCTGTAATAATAAATTTCAGTTTTTCCTTTTTGTTCTTCCACAAATTTTGTAATAGTAGATCTACGGGTAACCGATAATATTCTATAGGTTTTAATTACGCAGCAAATAAATTTGACAAACTTAAATTTGCGGGCGTATACACTTACTTTGTATGAAATTAACTTCAAATATAAATTTATTTTAATTTTTTTATAAAATACCTATATTTTTTTTCTTTTATTTGTATTGTAAGTTCAACTTAACGCCGCGTTTTACTAGAGCGAGGAAATGGGAAAGTTTAATATTTCACTTCTTCGAGTCGGAACCGAACTCACAACCTGTCACGTTGTGCTCCTGAGTCACGACTGGCCTCACCTGTATTTAATCTTCATTATTAAAATAATCTCAAATTACTTAAAAACGAAAAGCATATTTCTACATACTTACTAAATTTATACAAAGTATTTGTTTACTATCGTTTTATATTAGGCAATCTATAAAATATAGTGACTTTGTCTCTAACGATAACCCACTACACCACAATCAAACACCACACCAAAAAGCGCGACCAATATTTTTGGCGCGCAATTACAATATTGTGATAGCTGTAGAGTCAGAAATTACATGTACTGTAATTAGCATACTGCTAAGAAATACGAAGTGATTTGACTTCAGTAATAAAATTGTCTAGTGATAATATGGATTGTTTAAACAAATCATCAAAATTCAAAAAATAATTAAAATTCAAAAAATAATAAACAAATCAAATTTAATATTTTATCATTACATTTAAATGAGAATCTTGTTTAGTGAAGACAAGTAAAAAGTCAGTACGTAGGTATTTTTGAGGATTTTGAACTTATTAACAATTTTTATACACTGAGAACAATGAATGTTTTTAATTTGTTTATTCATATAATAAGATAACAATTCTGTTTTATTAAATGACTCACTTTAAGTGTTCGATGTATATCTCGAAATCCAATTCTCATTACATTCCTGTTCCATGGCAGCTGCATACTCCGTTGGATCTGGTAAGAAGATTCACCATCAACTCCCTCGTAAAGAGCTACTAATATTCCCATTAATCCATAGGGTGAAAATGCAATATTATTGTCATTTAAAAAATTATGTTCCGCAAGAACTTTTATACCAAATTCGTTTGTTACATCAACCATGTGAGCCAATGGAGTCCGTTTGGAGTCCCAGAGTTTGATTTCAATAGGGATTCCATATTCTATGCCAACTACTAAGTTAACAATGGCAAGAACGTAAATAATTGGTGTTAAAATATTTGCACAAACAACGGTCCGCGAACGTCCGAGCTGAATCATCGTGCACGCGACTCTGTCCGCGCTTGGGTGGCTGCGGGCTACAATGGCTAGAGGCTTCTTCGAGACTCATTAGCATTTAGTCCCCGTAATTTTCGGTGAATGGCCTCTATAGATTAATACCCAAAAGTTGCCAAGAATGATTAAAGTGGCGATTAATCTCTTGATAAGCGTAACATTTTTTTAAGTGAGCTTAAATTAATTAAGTAGACATACCATTTGGTAACCAAAGTTATATTTTTGTAATTTAATTAATTAAATATTTGTTTAAATGTCTCTTCACCTCTGGAGATATCTTTTAAAAGAAATCAATTATTTTTCTAAATTCAGTATCAAATCAAGTGAGTAACGGATATTTAAAATAGTAACTTGAAAATAACTACTTAACTATATTTTTATTTATAAATGAATTTATTAATAATTTCTTCAATATCAATTTATTATAATTGAAAGTATGTTATTTTGACAAGCTTTTTTAAAAAAAATGCCTATAAAAATACAATGTAAATTCAAACGGACGGTCTTAATATAGGTATATATACATATAAATATAAAAATTCAAAGCAATTTTAAATTCATATATATATATATATATATATATATATATATATATATATATATATATATATATATATATATATATATATATATATACCAAATTCAATTTCTTTCATCTGTTTTCAACTAATGTGAAGGTCACATTGACCGAAATTTTAGCTAGTTTACTGTGCCTGTGCACATACACCCTACACCGGTAAGTATTATTAGAGAACATGGAGTTTGGGTGGTCGTTAGGTACTTTGGCAGTTATTAGGTAAATAAAGTGCAAAAAATAATATCCATCGTTCTTTAAATGAGACACTCCTAAATCCTAATAAGCGATAGAGCCTACAAATATAATATAGCAAAGTACAAAAACAATTTACTAATTTATTGATTCGTTATTTTTAATAATTTATGTGAAGAGATCTGGTATATTCCTTAATATAATAAACAATCCACCACCTAAACTCCATATTCCCTAATATTAGAAACTCTAACCAAATTTAAAAGAGAAAGAAGGCTTTAGCAAAAAGCACGAAGAATGGTGGAATGATGAAGTGCAAAATGCTTAAGCTAGTAAAATTTATGCTAAATTATAAGCGAGAAGAATGTAAGAGAGATCTAAAAGGCTGTTGTGAGAGGCCCAGAGAGGCCTCTATATACACTCTATATACAATTTTATTTAACAGCCATGTTAACAAAAAAGTTTTCTGTGCTTTTGTGGACTTGGAAAAGGCATTTGATAGAGTTGTGAGAGCGAAATTATGAGAGATTCTTCCCCGGTACAATGTGAGCGGACACTTGCTGCAAGCAATAAAGTCTCTTTACAGAGATCACACAGCCTGCGTGAGCTGGCATGTCACCTTGGTTTGACATCCAATCGGGTGTTGCGCTATGTCAGCTTGGTTATTCAATTTGTATTTGGATCTGTCTCCAAGGAGTGAAACAAAATTTTGAATGTGAATTGCCTCCTGTATGCAGATGATGCAATGATCATTGCATTATCAGAATGCGAGTTGTAGGCATTCGTCACCACTTTGAAAGAAGTATGTGAAAATAATGGTCTAACCCTGATAGCAAATGAAAATGAAGAAAGGACGTAATGCAAGATCAGTGTTAATAGTAAGATATTAGAACAAGTGAATTAAGTGGTATACTTGGGAAGTATGTTTAGAAAAAATGCAAGATACAAAATAGATGTGGAAAGGCGTGTTGCTGCCGGTAACAGGATTAATGGAGCTTTAGCTGCATTGATGAGACGGCGAAACGTCACCATAGCTTCACGTTTAGCCGTACATAATACCGAACCGTACATGGTACCGACGCTGTTATAAAGCAGCGAAACGTGAGTATTACAGAAGATGAAAGAAAGATCAAAGCCGTGGAGACGCGATCTCTTTGTAGGATATGCGGTGTCAGCTTAGCTGATGCGCAGTGAAGCATGCGCATGAATACGCAATGAAGAGATAGACAGAATGGCAGGTACTAGCGAGGTACGGTGAGAATAAAGAAGAATGTGCTCAGATGGTTTGGTCACGCCGAACGAATGACTGATGAAAGAATGGAAAAAAAGATTTGTGATGGAAAAGTGAGCTGTAAGAAAGCATGAGGAAGACCTTACTTGTCCTTCGAAAACACAGTATCAAAGATACTTGAGGCAGGTCACGTAAAAACCATGAAGACCACCTGGAGGGCATGTATGAAGAGGTTGAGGACAATGGACGAGGCGAAAGAGATATGTGGAGACCGATCGCGTTTGGCGCTCCGTTCTCTCTGACTATCCCGCTAGGGATACAGCGTAAAGCTAAGTTAAGTTAATATTAAAAATGTCAGTTAGTGTTGTCAACTGCATGTACGCACTAAGACGTAACTGAAATCGTAATAAAAAAAATATGACAGAAAATTAAAAAAATGTTGAGTGTAAGTGTTTGTGATAAATATAAAAGAATCGACGCTGTACCGTATGGTGCGGTACCATATGTATTCTGCTATTCACCTGATTTGTGACACTTTGGCCTAGTGAATCGCTCGATGAGTCTGTGTTCAGATTATGTATCTGTGGTATTTTCTTCGTAATTCAAAATGGCGACATTTTGGCAATTGTAATTTGTGAATGTGATAAGGTGGTACAACCAAGTAATCATCTTAGGATTTGAAACTTAATTTTTCCTTACTATTTCAGTATAATTTTAATATTCATTTGAATTATAAATAAAACGTCAACTACTACTACTTAATAATTTATATACGTTGTGTTTAGTTTTTCAACAACGACGGATTGATTGGACGCCCTAATAACTTGACAGGTACAGTATATTTATTCTTTTCATTGTAATTTATATAGCTACTAGCTAGTTTATATTTTATGAACAACGAATAATAATATTTATAAAGTGTAACCGAGATTACTGAAATCTCATTATTTGGACTATACATAAACGCAATGTTGACACAACATGAATCGTCTTGTTTCATCTTTACCGGGTTATTTACACATTAATGTAAACTATAATGCCATAAATAATATTACTAGTGAGTGTTTATTTAGATGTTTATTATGGAGGTGAGTACTTACCATTTATAAATCTGCATATCCCATAACAAAATGTCCCAATTAATTTTTAAAGGAAAAAATCTTTCTTACCGTATATGCTAAATATTAAAATTAAAGTATTATCTATAAATTTTAAAAGGTTAAAATAACTTTTTAACGTTTACCCCAATAGCTGTTGTTGTTTAAATTTTTTTTATAGAAAATATAACAAAATTTCAGCTTGTAAATACTTAATAAAAAACTGTATTAAGTGAATTAAACATACTTATATTAATAAATAATTAGAATTCTTTATTCAGAAAACATTTTTTAAAATGCCTGTGTGCATTTTGTTATAGTGACCTTATTACTGATGCATGTACTGTGTAAGTATTCCATTTGAAATTGTTATGTAAGTATAAACTAACATTTTTTATAATCTTTATATTATTTTATGAAGCAATCTATTACAATGGTTTATTTTACAGTGCAACTGATAGAAGAATCAAAAGAAAAAAATAAGATATTTTAAGAGTTATAATAGCTTATGATCAAAAAATTGGTCATAAGCTAAGTGCTTAGTGTGTAAAATGGAACTACCAGATTGCCCTCCCGGTGCGGAGGGCTATGAAGATACTGTTATCGAAGTCCCAAGGAAAGCAGAACAAGAAGTTACTAGTTGCACTAAGGTAAGATATTTTTCACTATTTTCAAATTTGGCATAGTTTAAATAAATATATAATACTATAAAATTAGTTATATTAAATTATATTATTACTGTAATAAGTTTATTACTTAACTCTTGCTCTATGAAATGTGTTTATATTAAGCTCCTATTGGATTTTGGCTATTAATTTTAAAGAATTAATAGGTTGCTTTGATAAGGTAAGTTAAAACAATTATTAAGAAACCTTGTGAGACATTCCACATACCAGTGTAAAGTTATGACGTTGAAAAAACAAAAATAGTATAAATAAACATGGACTACACCATTTGTTCAGCAGTTCTTGTTGAATTTCATGTATTTTTTTAGTAAAACACTGCATTTTACAAATGTTTATGTATCATTTATGCCATTTGTAATTAAGAATTATATAAAATATATATTGCTTTCCTCTACATAGTATATGTTGATTATTTAAGGATAGTTTAAAAAATCTGTGATAAAAAAAGCACCATTATTTTTAACAAAGTTCAGTTTAAAAATAATAAAGAGATATCCTTTTTGCTGTACAACTGCAGAGATTAAAAAAAGTGTCTCAATAATACAACAACATACAGTTGAAGCTGGTTTTTTTGTTTTTTTTTGTTTTATCAATGTTTGAATTTTCCGTGATATATTTGAAGGACTTAAAAAATTAAATTAAATTAGCTTCACGCTATATCCCGCACACAGCAGGGTAGGCAGAGGGAACCTAGTGTTAAGACACTCCGTTCCCCACTTTCTGCCGAATTCTGGAGGCATTGCGTGTTGAGT